>MNCI01009454.1:17741-44228 GCA_015680685.1 Gnetum montanum
CTAATTCTATCTTTGTTCCATTTCTTGTCCCTAATACTATTTTGTTTCCTTATTCTTGCTTCATTTCTCTTTCAAAACTTCAATTTGCCTTGTTTTAGCTTCCTTAAAATTTACTTTCCTATTTCTATTGCTATCTATTTTATTGTTGCTTACTGAAAATTCTTGTTTTTGGTTCTTGGAAATTGTTGTTCCCATTTATAGTTTCAAAAATCTCTCTTCATGTTTACAGTTTCTAAAAATTCCTATTTAATTTAGTTTTAGATTTTATATATTACAATTTTAGTTTTCCTTTTATTGCAATTTTAGTGTTTTTTAAAAAATATATAATATATATATAATAAAAAATTAAAAAAATATAATGTGTGAATGTTTTTCTATTATCTTTAATATTTATAATTTTGTAGTAATTTTTATTATTTTATTAAAATTTTTTATATTTCTTGTTACTTTTGATTTTATGAGCTAACCTCTCCATAGAGCAACTCAACAGAGAGCTTTTACTCTTGCCCTTAATTGACCAGCTACTTGTCATTTCACTATAAGAAAACAAAGAGCTTGTGATTTTGATGTTATATCCCTAGAAGAATTTAAACTAGGATAGCAGCCAATCAATCCTTAGGTCCCTTAGTGAGCAACCATTTTAACTTCACAAACTATCACAATATTTCGAAATCACTTCACAACATAAATTTGTTTTTCAATCCCACAATGCCTACTAGTGATGCCTACTAACATATACAATGTTTTGAAACCTTAGTAGGCATCCATAACATTATCCAAAATGACATAGCATGTAGGGTCTTTGTGATAACTTTTAGGATCAAAGCTACCTAATATTTCTTAATTTACCCTAATGTCTCTATCATCTCATAGTAAGAGTTTAAAAATAATTTCCTATTTCAATTCAATAAGTTCACTAGCCCTACCTTAGCATTAAGCAATTTCATAAATCTAAGAAAACTACTTGGGGAAAACATCCATGATTACAATCTAAGATTCCTTCATCAACTTGCTTATGTGCCAAATGAGATGCATTTGCAACCTGATGGTATCCTCAATTTCTACCTCTCTACCATTGACCCATTCTTCACCTATGTCATTAAGTTCAATCCGAACACTATGGAAACATAAGGAGCAATGGCTAAAGCTATTGAGTTAGAACAAATTTCCTTGATAAATAGCATACTTACTCAATTTGGAATGGTGAATGTTAGTAATCCTATACCATCACAAGTTTTCCTAATGAATAATACTTTCTCGCAAACTTCCACTCCTCTTCAAATGACTCAACCTACAAGTAGCTATTTTCAAGGTCTCACATCCTCTTCATTTTTACCACCAAATATTGATTTAAGTGACGATCAATCAAAAGCTTTGATCCAATCTATCATAAATCCAAATGGAATATCTAATCCTAATGCATCTACTTGTCAAATAAAAAACCAAATAACACAAATATTAACTTCACTTCAAAAGATTTGCAATGAAGTAATTGAATTAAAGTGAAATAACAATAAAACTACTATACAGTTTAAAAAATTAAGCACATCAATCAATAATGATTATTATTGTCTTCATAACACTAGGCAACATTTTGAGAAAACGTGTCCTCAATTTCTAGCATTATATGGTGACAATGCCCAAAGTCAAGAAAATGGGAAAACCCCAATTATGGTCTTGAACATACCTCATGAAACAAAAAATGAAGAAGTTTCCTCGTTTGAACAAGTCATGGTAAGTGATCCCAGCCCACATAACACTCGCTACTGTAGACTTAGCGATGTTATGAACACCACACAACAACAAACTAGGAATAATCCTTATACTTCTCCAAACAGAAGAGTTCTTAGTTAAAACAACACAAATAATCAAATTGGATCATCTGAAGTGATGAGTGGCCAGATACCCCTACACTCAACCATATGAATACGAGTGTTTCACGCAAGAAATAGTTAAACTCCGTAGACAGGCTAGTTGTGGTATCTAGATAGTTACTCGTTGGTCGTAGTTCGCTATCTTTCCACCTGGACTAGTAATTGCTTTGTCATGTATGGTTTAGTCCAAAGTGAGGTGTATGATATGTTCCTAACTAATGCTACTCATAAAGGTAATGGAAAATAACTTTAAGTAAGCTAAGAGGAAAAGCGAGAGAGGAAGCTAAGCTAAGAGGAGAGAGGGGAAGAGAGTCTAGACTAGCCTAAGTGCGATGAGCATTCATTCCTTAATCATCCGTACACATCTTAGACCTTGTGAAAAACTACCATTGGGATTACCAAGTGCATGGCCTAGGTACGCTACTGGGATACCAAGTAGTCACACTTAAATACTCATGATTAAGTCATACTCATTCCACGTTTAAAGAGTTTAGGGTGAAGACATATTAACTACGAAAGTAATAAATAACAGTAACAATTAAATAATTAAACTAAGTGAATGCTACAATGATGAAGTAATCTTAATCTTTATTTCTGGTCATGTGCATGTCCAAGTACGTCACACTCAAATAAAGGATGCTGTACAATAACAATCACTACACTGCGGGCATGCATTGAGAAATAATTCTAACTCTAAGAAGGAAAAACTACAAGAGTTTGGGTAAGGGACTAAGAACTAATGTGGAAACCAAGGGCACCGCCTCTTATTTATAAGCAAGAAGACAAGCCACGATATCGCGTCAGGTCATGATATCGGGTATTCGATATCAACGGTTTGATATCGGGACTCATTAGATAACAGGGGCCTGATATCGGGGGTTCGATAATGGGACTCATCATATAACAGGGGTTCGATAACAGGACCTGATAGACCATGACTCATCATCAAGCAAATGTCCCACAATGACCAAACTCTCCTTCTATACTTAGAAGAACTTCACCTCAACAAGAAGCCAAAGATGAACATAAGACTTATGATCTAGTTGAAGATTTCAAAAGGGTTAAAGCCAATATTTCAATGTATGATCTCTTACATATTAATGAAATGAAAGATGTGATCCAAAAGACAGTTCAAATACTTGAGACCAATAAATAAAAATCTTCAATGATTAAAAGGCAAGTTTATTTTGCAAAAAGCCCTAATGCTTTATCAATACAAAACTCAAACAATTTTATGCCTAATAAGAAAGGTCAAACACCTTTCTTAACTACTTTGGTTATTTTGGGAAAAAATGTTCATAATTGCTTAATGGATTTTAGAGAAATTGTTAGTGTCATGACACTTGAGGTATGTAAAACATTAGGAGCACAAATGCTACCACAAGCAAAAAGTGTGATACAACTTGATGGATCTAATGTACATGTGGTAGGATCATTAAAAGAAGTAAAAGTACAACTTATACAATACCCTACTTTTGCATGCTATACAGATATTTTAGTAGTTGATATGTCACCTGCTTATGGTGTGCTTTTATATAGGACTTTTGGATCCAAGTTTGGGGGCTTCTTTAGGTCAAATTTCTCAGAATTATTAATTCCTATCAAAGGAAAATCTGAATACATGGTTATACCAAGAGAACCTTTTATAAACAAGTGGTAACAACTTTTGATCAATAGAATAAATCTCTAAAAAATCAAAGTATCAATCTTTTTGTTGGAGTTGTTAAGTTAGGACTTGGTGAATATCTTATGAATGATGATGTAAGTGAGACTTTAGGCATAAACCCTTTTTCTTACACATATTCCACATAACATTACCAAGCTTTTATAGAGTGTGATGAAGTTTATGAAGATAATTTACCATATCACTAGCATGATGGAAGAATATTTCTTTTTGGTGACCCACTATCATTACAAAATGATAAGGATATAAATGAGATTCTAACCAATAAAATATTAAAAGATGAGCCAAATTTTGATGATGATCATTGTTACCTTAATCAATGAGTTAATTTTTCAAATTTTACTAACTTAAACACTTAAATACTAAGAGTGGATGATGCCTCTTCTAAGAAAGGATGTGGAGCAGGAATAATGCTCGTACCTCTTGGTGAAAATCTTATCCTTAAAGCTATTAATTTCACACAACATATGACTAACAACATGGTTGAATATAAAGCACTTATACATGGGATCAAGCTAGCTCAATAATATAACTTATCCAAACTTAAGATTTATAGTGACTCTCAACTAGTAGTAAATCAAGTTAATGGAATCTTTGATGATAAAAATGTCACCATGAAAGCATATAAAGCTTATATTCTTAAACATTTTAAAAAGTTTGAACACATAACCATTGAACATATATTAAGAGAAGAAAATTATGTCCTCTATGCACTAGCCTAAATGGCCACTACTTTGGATGTCCCTTTTAAACAAAATGCTTGGAATTTAGAAATTATTATTGAAAAAGTTAAGTCTTATTCTATTTTTGATAATGTCTTTTTTTTTCCAATTATTTAATGATGATAATAATGTTTGTAAATTTTTATTTTTAGAAGGAGAATTTAGTGATCAAGAAGATATATCAAAGGATGTTATATTCTTAAATAAAATATCTCCTAAAATAGTAGCTAGGGAAGCATTATTTGATGACTTACATACGAAAACTGTAGAGTTATCTAAAAATACTAATTGGCAAATGTTAGCTAAAACTAAAATAATTTAAATTCAAAAGAAAGAATGACAATACACTATTAAAATAGGAGTTTGTTTACGTCGAGATGAAAAACAAAGCTTGGTTGAATTGCTACATGAGTTTAATGATGTTTTGGCTTGAACTTATTAAGATCTTAGAACTTTTAATCTATTAGTGATGACACATACAATCACCCTTAGCCTAGAAATGAAACCATTTAGACAAAAAATTAGACCCACAAATCCCAAGATTGAAGCCCTAATGAAAGCAGAAATTGCCAAGCTCTTAGAATCCAAGATTATTTACCTCATGAGACATTCAACTTGGATATCAAACTTAGTGCCTATTAGGAAATGAACTAGCCAATTAAGGTTATGTATTGATTTTTGTAACCTTAATACTTCTTACATTAAGGATAATTATCCATTCCCTCTTATGGAAGAGCTATTGCAAATCATGAATGGTGCTCAAATGTATTCCATTTTAGATGGATACTCAAGATATAATCAAATCTTAGTGAGTAAGAAAGATTAGTATAAATGTGCTTTTACAATAAACTGGGGAACTTTTGAATTTTCTACAATGTCCTTTGGTCTCATAAACATTGGTTCTACCTTTCAAAGAGATATGGATAAAACTTTTGAGGGGCTAATTAGGAAGTGCATTATTATTTACCTAGATGATTTAAGCATTTTCTCCAAAGATCGGGGTACACACCTTAGAGACCTTATAAATAATTTTATAGGATGTAGATGATTTGACATCACTTTGAATGCAAAATATATATATCTTTGGTGTTCAAAGTGGTAAATTTATTAGTTATATAGTAACTAAAGAGGGGATTAAGATTAATCCTAAGTGGGTAAATGCAATTTTAGAAGTACCTTATCCTTTATCTAAGACTGATCTAAGGGCTTTCTTTGGAAAAATTAATTTTGTTAGACAATTTATTACTATCTATGCTGAATTGGTTAGACCATTAAATGAGATGCTTATGAAAGATAGTAATATGCACTAGACAGACGAAAGAAATAATGCTTTCCTTGCTATTAAAGAGGCCATTATAGATGCCCTTATCTTAGCTTCTCCTTGGTATGAAAATGATTTCCTCTTATATGCTTTTTCTAGTGATGTTACTACTACTGCTATCTTAATGCAAGATGTAGTTGATCAAGGTGAGAGACCCATAGCTTTCATGTCTACATCTTTAAAGAATGTAGAATTAAAATACTCACATGTAGAGAAGCAATTGTATTCTGTGATAAAAACCTTAAAGAAATTTCATCACTATTTGTTAAACACAAAGGTTTTTGTCATTGTCCCTGATCCAACCACCATTTCTTTAGCTAAATTACAAGATCCTAGCAAAAAACATGCTAAATGGGTTATGAACTTGCAAGAGTTTGATATTCAATCTTGCTAAAGCTAATCTTCAAATCCTCAACTTTAGGAACTAGTCTTGCTAAGCTAATCTTCAAATCCTCAACTTTAGGAAATTGCAATGCATCCAAAGATAAAGAATCAATCCCCCTTCACATATTGTCCATTGATGGGGAGAATGATATCCCATTTGCTCTCAACCGATTGCATGATCCATGGTATGATGATATTAAATTTTATTTAACCTTCCATCATTGTCCTTTGGATTTACCTAGATATAAAAGAAAGATTTTAGTATCGAAATGTTCTAAATATACTCTAATTAGTGGTGAACTATTTAGAAAGAATTTCCAAGGAATATACCTTAAGTGTTTAAACTAAGAACAAGCTAATAATGCTTTAAAATAGCTCCAAAAAGAAGGACATATAGGATATTATTCGTTAGTTCATAAAATCATGAGGGTTGGTCATTATCGGCCCACTATGATTAATGATGCTTACAACCTAGTTAAAACTTGTGCTCAATGTCAAATGTTCAAAGGTAAAGATCCCAAGATTCAGCCCCTTTGTAGCCTATAATAGAAACCAAGCTATTTGCACAATGGGCTTTAGATTTTATTGGAGTGATTAATCGTCTATTTACTACCCTACACAAATTAATCTTAATAGCCATTGATTATTGCACACATTAGTTAGAAGTGAAAGCAACTAAAACCACATCATCTCATGAAGTTATTTGCTTTCTAGAAAATGATATAATCTCTAAATATGGGTATCCTTACGCTTTAGTAGTTGACAACAGACTTGCCCTCATGTACATAGAGTTTACAAATTGGGTTAGAGAGCATAATGGTATTATCAAGGTTGTAACTAAATATTATCCACAAGGTAATGGTTTGGCTAAGTCCTCCAATAAAATTATATTAAATGGAATTAAAAATTTGATAGCCTAGAACCCATGAACTTGGCATGAATAAGTAAAATGCTTAGTTTGGATAGATAGGATTCATTATAAAGAATCAATCAAAAATACACCATATGATTTAGTGTAAGGACAAGAACAAGTATTGCTAATAAATTTGAAAATCCCTACATATCAGTTTTTCTTGGACTATTTACCAACTAACGAACATTTAATATGATGTACATATGATATTTGAAATTTAGAGCTTAAAAGGGTCAAAGCAATGCAAAATCTATTTAGTCATTAACAAATTGTTAAAAAATGATTTGAAAAGAAATATGCAGCCAAAGTGTTTCAAGTAGGTGACTTGGTCCTTAAGAGAGATAGAGCATTTGGTCAAGTTGACCCTCAAACTAAGTTTTCTCCTCTGTGGTTAGGTTCATTCCAAGTTACAGATGTCATTGGCCCCAAGGTCTACAAAATTTTTGATTTGCAAGGATATAAATTAAATAAAAATTTTAATGCATTTTATCTAAAGCATTTATACTCAAGTGCCCTATGTGGACACTTGGTAGATCCCTAGTTTCATGCTTTCTTTCCCTTCACCATGCATTTCATTTGTATATAGTTGCATTTGCATATTTTTTTGTATTTCCATCATTTTCTCATGCATGTTAAGTCTATCATCATCCTTTTTTTAGCATATTGGATTTGGTTTATTTATGCTTTTCAAGATAAAGGTTTTATTAGTTATGGTGGATTATGGATGATAGGCTTTATGCTAACTTATGATGTTATCATCATGATCATGTGAATGTAGAATATTTGACTTTGGAGAATGGTTAGCCACAATCACTAGGTGACCTTGGAAAATTCCATTTTCCCTCTCATAAGCCCTAGCCCTCAAATGTGACGATCCATGGCTATCATGTGAGCAACAAGGTGAAGTGTGTTACTCTCCACTTGAGAGCAAGGTTAAGATCCTCTTCTTTTTCCAGAATCTCTCTTAAATGATCTAGAGTAGCATCTATCATGTCAGAAATTTCTATTTTAGCTTTCTTGAGCTTCAATTTATGCTTCCACTTACACAAATACTATTGCTGGCCTTCCCTAGAATTGTCACTGAACCACTCAAACATGCAAAGATTTGTAATGACATTTTAGGATTTTTGTTTCACCTTTTAGTGTTACCTCAAATTTAAGAGGCATAAATTGAATGCTCTTGTTCTTGGCCTCCTTCATGTAGCATTTTGGGAAGAAGATCCTTCTAGTTTCAATGTTACACTAGGTAATTTATACATTGCACACAAATTCCCAATCTTTTTTGAGAGTAGCAAAAATTAAATCAAGATCATAAATAGTACTAGCAATGTCAAAGAACTTGGCTTGAATCACTTAAAAGAAATCCTACTCTCCTTCTTCTAATGATGAGTGCCTTTTCTGCAGAGTAAATGGTTGGCCTAACTTGTAGTAGTTTTTGTAGTAGTGGAAGTTGCCAATAGTAAAAAGGTCCACTCCACATCAAAAAGCGAATACTCCATAAATTTTTTATTTTTAAAAAATACAAATATAATTATATAAAAATAAATCTTGATTTTTCAAGAAATCAAGTTTACCACTCAACATCAATCCCCTAAAAAGGAGATTCCCTACTAACATGAGGAATGAGTCCTCGATCATGTAATGATACCCCTATCCCAACTGTTGGGTAAGAGGAATGTTTGGGGTGTAGCCTAGTGTCGCAAATACTCCACAACTTTTTTTTTTTAAAATGAAAATATAATTATATAAAAATAAAACTCAATTTTTGAGAAATCAACTTTACCACTTGACCTATAAAAATAAAACTTGATTTTGAGGAATGTTTGGGGTGTAGCCTAGTGTCGCCAATACTCTGCATCAAAAAGTGAATACTCCACAACATTTTTTTAAAAAAAATGAAAATATAATTATATAAAAATAAAACTCAATTTTTGAGAAATCAAATTTACCACTCGACCTATAAAAATAAGACTTGATTTTTCCAGAAATCGAGTTTTCCACTCAACCTTGAAAAATAAAACTTGATTTTCCAAGGAATCAAGTTTACCACTTAACCTTGATCCCCTAAAAAGGAGATTCCCTACTAATGTGGGAAACAAGTCCCCAATCATGTATTGATGCCCCTACCCTGATCAATAGGAAAGAGGCATGTTTGGGGTGTAGCCCACTATCTCTCTATCTGGACAAAAAAGCAAGCCTCCCTCTCAAACTATCATAAAAGATCCTCAGATTGGTTGCTCACAACCTTTGAACAAACAAACCTTTCAAAATACTCCTGTGATTCAGAAGTAGAAGCCCTTTCGTCATGGCCACCCCACACCTCTTCTAGCACCACTGTGGGAAGTAATATTTGACCCATTTGACTTCTTTAATGTCAATTCCTCATATAGCCCATCGAGATAGTAATATTTGACCCATTTGACTTCTTTAATGTCAATTCCTCATATAGCCCATCGAGATCATCACCCAGGAAGTCAATGAACTTGCCTATTTTTGGCATTTTAACTCAAAAGGGAAATGAGAATGTTTCATGTTTATAATATTAGAATGTGACAATTTTGGGCATTATTCATAAGGGTTTTGTAACTGCAATGATCTTGCTTTGTAAAATGTCTACTTACTATTCACTTTATGTTAACTTTCCTATCCTCTTTCTACATTCTTTGGATGGTTTCCATTAACCTCCACTCAAGAATTGAATAGATAGGTACATTATGTAAACTTGCAAATGTAGATCTACAACAATCTTCTTTTGCCTAATTATATTTTCTTTTCCATTACTTTCCATTTTTGACATAGTATCAAAACATGGTTCTTTAATTTTTTGATTTGTAGATTCATTTTGTGAGTGTTCGATCATTTTATTGTTATAGGATTGTTTTCATAATGGCATCTTCTCAAGCTATAAGGCACGAAAGACTCATTTGTGAACATTGTGGATGCACAGGCCACACCATTGAAAAATGTTACAAGGTTCATGGATATCCTCTTGGGCACAAATGAGGATAATCTATTGCAAATGCAAATTTGGTTAGAGGGCACGATAGTAAGAAAGTTGTGTTATTCTCTCTCACAAAAGAGTAGTACAAAAAACTCATTTCACTTTTAAATGATAACCAATATGCTACAAATCAAATAGGTACTTTACAACCAGAAACAAATTCTTCAAGTACTTCTCTCTACCTAGCCTCAGTCAATAATTCAACATCATGGGTCCTTGATACTAGAGTAACTGCTCATATGGTTAACTCATTTTAATCTTTGTTCTATGGTACATCCAAACTAGATACTTTTGTAAAACTACCTAATGGTACTATTGCACCTATTTCTTGTAACAAACCACTTCTTCTTGAATTTTTTCATTAACGATTATAATAGTCTTTCTGTGTGTTTGTGTGTTTGTGTGTATGTTTTGTTAACAACTTGTGTGTGTGCTTTGTTTGGACTATGGTGGAAATGGCTAAATGGAATAGTAATAAATTTGTTAACTAGATTTTTATATGTATTATGATTAAATGTTTAAATACTTTATGCATAAGAAATGTGATTTAAAATACATGTTGGGAATGTTTTAAAATAATGAATATAAATGATATAAAGGAAAATAAAATATTTTCTATTCTATTTCATTAGAGATGCTGAAAAATAGAGGACAAAGCTCTACGATGTGCCTTAAGAGCTAAAATAAGTATGTTGAGATGCAAAAGAATGTTCATATTAAGGAACTTGACCTATGAATCAAGTTGGAGGAACCTGACCCATGAATCAAAGATATTGTGTGCAAATATTGTAGATTTATATTTTATTTTTAATTTTATTTTATCTAAATGTGATGCATTGATCTTTTTATTTTAAAATAGTAGATTATAAGTACCCTCTCCATGGTTGTAGAAAGGTCACGTGATGATCTTTCAAAGCTTGTAAGTCATGGAAAAATTCACATCGCTGATGACTTGAAAAAGAAGGTGCCTTATTTGATTATGTATCTTGAGTTTCCCTTATCATGAATCTATTTAAAAACTCTTTCCTTGCCTCTTATGACAATTATGAATGATAAAGAGATAGATATTATGCTGGAATGTTTTGTAAGTATCAAAAGGAATGGAATTCATGACTCATTGTTGAAAAAAAAAATAGAAAGAACTTTAAAAAGAAAGAAAAAAAATACAAATAGTCCCTAAGAAGTCAATTACAAGAAACCGTCCATTATCCCTTATTCCACCTACAAATAGGAAGAGGAGGAGGGGAAAAAAAACACATAGAAGGCAAAAGTAGTTGAGCAGAACAAAAAAAAAAGGGGGGGATACATTAAGAGGAAGTGTGGCTAGGAAGGGAGAGAAGATTGTCGCTATTATGTTTGATAAGCAAGGTATCTAAGCAAGGAGGTAAAATGATCCATCTCTATTATGTTTGATAATGGCTAGCAAGGGTTGATTTTTTCAAACTTCTCTCTTCTTGCTTATCTAACCAAATTCACAATGCTTGTATAAAAATATTAAGATTGCTATTGTAAGCTTAGATTTTTGAAACCTTTATTACCTTTATTTGGATCTCTTGGCCTGTCCTTTGTACTCTCACACCTAAATGATTCAGAAACACCCATAATGATTTGGGGCATTTTTGGCAAAAGATTACTAACAGGGACCAAGGATCCCTAATACGAGGATTGGTATTGCTGACAAAAAGTGAGAGTATCCTTGGGTCCATTGATAATTGTGAATGTTTTAAAATTATTGAATTCTTGGAATTTGGTTGATGAACCATTCCCTTTTGAATGCATAAATCTTAGATCTGAATCTTGAATTATACTTTTTTTTTCTTATACCTTCTCAAGTTTGATTTTGATATCTTTCTATAAGTTGATGAAGTGAGAGAAAACCTAGGATGTTAATTTATGGTTGAGATTTATTCATTCTCTATTGTTGAACATATGAATTTCCTGATTAAATGATTAATGGTAAAATGGTTATAAGAGTTAAATTCAAATGATCGTGTTTTGTGTGTTGCTAGAAATTATAAAATAATATTATTATGTGATTGAACAAATAGGACATCATTAATTTATCTACTTTTGTGGTCATTTATTTGGTTTACAAATGTTTAAAGGATCCTAATTAGATATTTCTTTTTAGGTTGAATAATAAAAAGTTTGATTGTTTTATCTAATGAATCTTGCATAGATATTTTACTATGGCTATTTCTTTATAAAATTATCTCTTAATTCTTAAAATTAAAATTGAGTGGCCTATTTTAGAGCTAGATCTAGGTGTTGTTGATTTCATTGTAATTTTACATGTTAATGTTAGTTGATTGTTGTAGAAAGAAAGCCACTTTGACATTTTCTTCTTTCAACTAGCTTTCTTTTTGGGGGGCTTCAGGTGCTAGCTTTTGGTCCCTATGAATGGGTATTACATTTCCCATGTTGGAATTGTGAATATATCTATAAGCAAACTAGTTCTCTTTGGTAGAGTAAATGCTTAGCCAAACTTGTAGTAGTTTTTGTAGCAATGGAAGTTGCCAAGACTAGAAAGGGTTATTATAATGTTTCATGTTTACAATATTAGAATGTGATAGTTTTTGGCATTATTCCTAAGGGTGTTGTAATTGCAACAATCTTGTTTTATAAAATTTTCTTCGCTCAATGTTCCCTCTATGATAAGTTTCCTTTCCTATTTTTACATTCTTTGAATGGTTTCAATTTAACCTTTGCTCAAGAATTTTATAAATATGTACACTATGTAAACTTGAAAATGTAGATTTGTAGCAATATTCTTCTAACTAATTATATGTTCTTTTCCATTGCTCTTCATTTTTGATAGGGCCATGTACATTTTTGCATCTAACTAAAGTTTTGTTCTTTCTCCATTCAAAGTTGCACAAAATTGTGTTGACATGTAAGATTTAGAATCTTTTTAAAAAGCCTTTAATTTGGCATTAGGTTTCATTTCCTTTTAATATCAAACTCTGTCAATTCCTTCTAAAACACCAACTTCCATTCCCTCTTTATCAACCATTATTTTCCAACAAACAGTAACACAAAAATTATGTATAAAACAAAAAGTTCAAACGAAGTAGGACTCGACTTAAAAGCTAGTACACTTTCTAATGAGAGTAGATTAGAAATATACATGTTTTGAGACTCATAACATCATTAAGAAAATTTTAAGTATTCTAATAACTTTGGGAATAAATTAACAAGTTTCTTCTAAGTTTTGGATCCTTTGCTAATCAACAATTTGGAAGGAAGAAAGGCTAATTATGAGTCCTAAGTAGTATTCAACATCAATAATTCTTGGTATTCTTTGTATCTTTGTTCTACCTTATGCTACTTACAGTTAGAGTAAAAAACAATCAAAGTTGATTATGGGAAAACAAAGAGGTTATGAATATATGAAGTAACAAGTTTGACCAGTATAGTAGACTTGGTAAATGGAAGGTGATACTGTTCTTACTATTATGTAGGTTGTAGCTTGGTATTGATATTGAGGTCAGAACCCTTGAAAAATATATATATTAAAAATAAAAATTTAAAGTAGAAAAGTAGAAGAGTACTACAAAGAGAAAAAATTTCAAATCAACAAAAAAGGAAGGCCTATCAGTTTTGGAAATGTTTTATCAATCTTTCATTCTTATAACTAATTCTTAAAAACCTTCCATTTGGGATAGGAAATTAGACATTTTATGAAAAGATTAACATTGGATGAAAGGGAAGGAAGCCCTACCTTGTCAATAATAGAATCAACACTATCAAAAGATATCATTTTCATATGTTGACCAATAGTTACAAACAAATTATTAGTAGTTAAAATATCTTGAACATGCTGTCCATTCTGAAGATTTGATATGTATTCACTAGTAGATAAACTTCATCAACGTTTTTTATTATAAAGAACCACTTTGAAAATATTTGAATTAATAACAAGTTTGTGTCAGACCTTAGGAAGAAATATTTGTTTCTCCTTAGTCATTAAAGAATTTTTTGAATTTGATTTAATTGGAATCTTTTTGAAAGGCACATTTTGTTGAACAATAGTAAAAGAAAAAGGTGAACTAACTATTGAAACATTAGTAGAAGAAATCATTACATGATTTGCATCATCTATAGAAAAGCATCATTTGTAGTATTTGTAGTACCTTGGTGGTGCCATGCTTGAATAGCCTTTTTTTGACAACATAAAAGGACATAAATCAAATATATGACCTTTTTGATGATAATAGTAACATGACTTTGGAATATTGTAATAAATAATATTCTACACACAATCAATTCCACTAGCATGTAGAAGAGTTTCTCACTTAAGCGAATCAAGATCTACCTCAATCATATATCAAATTCTATAAAAACTACTAGCTATAGTTAGGATTTCAAAATGCTTGATTGGCCTAATTCAAGAGAGAATATCCCTTTTAACTTTTTCAAAAATTAATGGAAGATTTAACAATTCAACAAAACAAAGAACCCTTTGAAATTTAGGAGATGTTAGATTAAAATAGGGAGTCCACTTTTGAGTAATAAATAAAGAATGACAATGATTGAAAACACTAATATCAAAACCTTAGAAGCGATTATTAAATCAACAAATTCTACTAACAAAAATGGCTTTGATGAATAATATGCATAGACAATATCCAATCCTTGATCTTTCGAAATCAAATTTAAATGACTCAAAACACAATAGAATTTGCATGAAAACATGCCTTCTAATTTTTTTTAAGTAATAGATTCATATAAATCATCAAGTATATGATAGAATGGTAGAAAAGTAGTGGGTTTACTTGAACTTTTACTTACTAAATCTAGTGGCATTGCATGTGATTTCCAATAGATTCACTAAAAAAATTAGATAACCAATGTTAGAACTTGATAATAAGCATTAATAATACTCAATCCTCCTTTTTTGGGTTCTTCCCATTATTGATATTGATTACATATGTAATTGAAATATGAAACATAATTTCCATTTTTGTTATCCTTTGCAAGCTAAGGCATTTCAAAAAATCTCTCTTGGAATAAGCACACACACAAACACATATATAATTGTGTTATTAAATTTTGGATATGTTTTAATGTTAATAATAATAATTAAGTTTCTTACTTTTATTTTCAATGTATTCCAAGCTTTCCTTTAATTTAATTAAAATTTAGATACATAATACAAATTTTGAATAAATGTTATTTTTAAGAGCAATAGAATTGTATTATCTATGCTTGAAACATGTCTAAAAGTTAGCATGGAAGATGTTGGTATTGATGCAAAGCATGTGATACGACTAGTTAAGCTATATTTGCTACTTATATAAGCTACTTTTATGTTGGGACAAGGCTAGGATGATGATGATGATTAATGAGTGGTGAGGTACCCCTACATCCAACAATATGAATAACAAGCATTCATGCATGATCTGGTCAGATTCTGTGGATGGGACTAGTTATGTATCTAAATCGTTATGTCTTGATCATAGTTCACTATCTTCCCACTTAGACTAGTGGTAGCTTTGTTGCATATAGTTTAGTCCAAAGTGAGGCATATGATTAATGTTGATTAACCCTAAGCTACTCTTAGCGGTAATAAAAATATTAATTAATTAAGCTAATTAACAGTGGAAAGTAAAATCTAAAGTAGCGTACGTGCAATAAGCATTTGTTCCTAATTGTTTGCACATGCCTTGGACTTTGTGTAACTATCATTGGGGTTACCAATCGTATGTCACTAGACTAACCAAATGATACACTGCCAGGTTACCAAGTAATTACACTTAAGCACTTGCGATTAGTCATACTTATTTCACTTAATGAAAAGAATCATAAAGAGAAATAAATGGAAATATTAACTAAGGAAAATAGTAAACGATTGAACAATTGAAAGAAATAATAAATCTAACTGGATGTTGTAAGGATGAAAGTAATCTCGATCTTTATTTTTGGTCATGTAATGCATCCAAGTATGTCACACTCAAATAAGGATGTCATACAATCACTTAACATCACATTGTAGGCATGCATTGGGAAACAATAGAACTAGAAATCAAAAATCTATGAAAAAGCTATCTAAAATCTATCGACTAACTATATCCCAACTGTGCATCTAAGTGTTGTATTTATAGGCTAGCATGGAAGAGATGATATCAGATATTTGACATCGTTTCTTGGGACCTAATATCGAGGCTCTGATATTGGGTTGCCCAATATCGAGGCTGAAAAAATCATGACTCATCATATCCCCATGATTGTATAAAAATTCATCCTCGAGTTAAAGAAAATGAGGAATAAGTGCTTTACAAAATATTGGAAAGGTATGGAATTATTTACTAACTCAAACAAACACACAAATTGACTCTTACATGCTGCAATGATGTTTTACAAAAATTTGGACACAACATTACAAGACACAAAATTGGGAAAGTTCATGTAGTTCTTGGAGGTGGTGGCTCCTTCATTGGTCACTTTCCTTTGTCTCCAAGCTTCTAAAATTTGTAACTGTTGAGTAGCGCCTGCAAGTTTTCTTCCTCTGTCCTTGGGTCATCTACCCTCTAGGCTACTAAATTGACATGTGTTGGCACCAGTATGTCCCATGGACATGGTAGCTATGGAAACATTTTTTTGGCCTTCATGTACCAAGTTGCAAACTACCATCTTTTTTCCTCAAAGGCCCTGGCCTTTTCTTTTAACTCATGATGATCTATTAGTCTCTTAGCTAGGTCTAAGGCTACATCCTTCTATCCATGGTAGCAAGCCTTGATCATCTCTAGTTCTAAGTTTGTAGCATGGAGTTTCTGTAAAGCATCTTTTCTGTCTACAAACTCTTTTTCCTATAATGCATAAATGGTCACTACTTGGTTCTCTAATTCATTTCTAGGATGACCTACTATTAACATGGCAAGGTTGGCATATCAAAGGTTAGCAAATGCCTTGTATTCCTTTAAGTTCTCAATTTTCAGGTCTTTATTCTTCACTTCAACTTGGTGGACAAGTACATAACTATCCAAGATGGGTTGCCAATTAGGTTTTTGCATTGACATGGCTTCGATATGAGCTTTTTCCATTTGGATTTCCTTTTCATTTATCTACTTATACATGCCACCCTGGTCCTAGAAGTTCTCCTTTAGCTTCTCATGATTTTCAACCTCATTTTGCCATGTACTTATTTCAACTATAGACTTTTGATGAATGGCATGGGCCTCCTTCATTAAGAGGGTTCAATTCTCTTTATCTAGTTTGTTGATGTCATGGTTGATCCTCACTAGTTGTTGTTTCAACTAGTGGATACTTTCCTCTAGGATGTTCTTCTATTTCTCAATAGTGGTCAACCTCACGTTATCTATAGAAAGCTATTTATTTTTGTCTCGTGTGGTGGTCAGTGCCATCTTATGGGCATAGGATTATGCTTTAGTAGTAGAGGAATTCCAAATTTCCTTCTCCTTTTCTTGCTCGATAGCTTTGTTCTCATTGCTGAATTTGTTTAGCTACTTTATTCAGAATTAATCTAGCTAGTTAGTTGTGAAAAATTAGGTAGGGTCTTATCTTTTAGCTCTCAGGGTGACCAACTCTTGTTGCAAGCATTGCACTTTTGGTTTTGCATGTTCTACCTTAGTCTCAACCATGACTAGCTTCCCTTTGATGGCAATGATATTTGATTGTACTACAGTGACTTCACTGGGGATGTTAAATAGGATGGTCATTACTTGTCCTGTCTACAACAATTGATCTAATACATCCACATGGGCTGTAGGAGTTATTAAAGTCCTAGCAATCATTTGTGCATCTTTGGTCCTAGTCAAATCCACTTGGGGACATAGTAAGAACATTGAAAGATTCCTTGATGTGATCTGTTGTCACCTCTACTATGCCTGTTGCATCCTGATGCTACATGATCACTACTATGGCACCTTCTCCTATTTCAAGCATCACTTAAAAGGATGCTACATTACCAGAGATTTGTCATGACATCTCCTCTTGATTGTAGTGAAATCTACCTCCTTGTTGGATTAGTAGAAAAAGTGGGCTACATGACATCGTTGATGACTTTGAAGAGGCTTGATTCATCTCTTCTCCCCCAACTGAGTGTTTCAAAAATTCTTTGCAAATGGCTCATTACAAGACTATAGTCTTGTGATGATGGTGGTGGAACTTGTGTTTCACGATGTTGTTCATACTCTTATTCTATTTCTTTTTCTAGTTTTTCTTTCTTCTCTGGTTCTTATTCCTCACCAATGTCTTTCCTTAGTGTTACAAGTTTGAGCAATTCAACAAAGGAAGCATTTGGAGCCCTCATGGAAATGTCATTTGTGTACCCTAGGATTCCAACATGCTTACATTGCTTTTGGATCAGGTAAGAGAATGGAAGTATTGGCTTCCCTACCTTCTTCTCTTCAAACTACCTCTAAATTTCCATGCAATATAACTAGGGAAGGTTGGCCATGTATTTTTCCATTAGTATGATACTTTCCTTGGCAACATACATTGAGATTCAGTTGAGCCCTTTGGTGGGAAAGAGGTGATATGTGCCTATCTTGAAATAAGTCCTCTCTTCCAGAGTCAACTCATTATGTCTTATCATCCTTGTTGTATGCCTACTTCAACCACAACTTTTTGGTCTTAGGATCGGACCTTGTCGATAGATGTCCTAACTTGGGCTCCACATTTTGTAGATTTAGAGCCTCTGTGATTGCTTTAACTGAGAAGGAAATAGTGACTTTGCCAATGTTAACCGTGGTGCCTTCTTCCTTATTATACCAAAATTGGTAGGTCTCATCGAGATACCATTCACCACTATCTCATAGAATGTGCCATAGTGGTGATGCTTGGAGTTGCATCCGAATTACCTTAGGAGTAAACACCATGAATGGGCTGAAGTTCATTTTCACAATGACTGTGGTCAACATGGATTCCTCTTGAATAGCTTCAAGGCATTCTGAGGACAATGTGAGGTGCTACCCTTGCACTAAAGCTTGTGGTTCTACGACCTCTCCTTGGACCAACTGCCTTGTAACAAGAGCCTCTTAATGGATGTTGAATGATTGGACCTCCTACTCTTCATGCTTAGCTTGCTTAGCTTGTTGGCCTTTGCCACCTCTTGGGCATTTGGCTACTCCCTGTGAAGGTCCCGCTTATTCTCTTTTTGGGACCATTTGCAATCAATCAAGGGTTAGATGTTACTAAGGTGTTGTATATTTATTATTAATAGGTTTATATCTTACTCATAATCTTAGTTCCATTAAGTGCTTTAGTTCATATGATTGTAGAGTTAGACAAATTTTCAAAAAGATGTCCAAAAAGTATTTATCTTTTTTTTATGACCCTTTGCAATTGGTTGCTTTTTCCTTATGTATGATGTATTATGATGGTTATGGTCCCTTGGGTGAAAAAATTAAAGTTTTTGGCATTAATACGATTGATTTTTCATTATAATGCTTAAGGTTTTTAGCATTATTACCCTTGTAATACCTTCTAGACAATAGCAATTTTTGAAAAATTGGTGCAAGTTTTCCATGCAAGCACCCTCCCATGACTAAATTAAACACTCTAAGTTCAAATAGGTTTAAATGATACAAAAATCAGAGCAGTATTGAGTAAGATATCATAAGTGGAAGTTGATTGCGCAAAGCTCTTAGTCATGAAAGAAAATTTGAAAAACACCCCTAGTTGCAAATGATGAAAATGGATTTTTTGAGCACTATGGGGGTCATATATATAGGTTTTGTGAATCCAATATTGAGCATTTGATATTGCATTCAACCTGATATTGGATAGTCAATATCGGGGTGCTCAATTCTTTATATTATGACGGTAATCAACATGGAAAATGAAGCTCTGTGATTGGTTGGAAGATTTCAGGTTAGCTTCATAGTTCTAGGGTTAGTAGAAAATCCTTTTTAGGCACTGGAAGTGTTAGAAGATGGAGTTTTTGACATTAAAAATGTTGGAAGATGCAAGCAAAGGGGTATTATACCTATGTTGTGAAATAGATCAATTGTAGCATAAGGGGAAGCATGAAATTTAACAATTATGCATTTGGAAGATTAAGAATGATGTGGTTGTGTCAAACAAGTACAAGTTACAATAGTTACACAAGTGGGTCCTCCCCAAAACAGGCTTTATAGCCCATAATGTCCTTGTGTAACCACACCTAAAAATGTGTGTAGGCACTAAAGGGCTTGAATGAAATGCATACCTATGAAACACAATACACATGTTAAAACCACCAAGTTGAGAAAATAACTTTGTGTACACAAAACCACACACTAAGATCATATGGACAGCGAGATGAGATGGATTGTAGAAAAGATTGCAAGAATTGGGATGTTAAGTATCTTACTAGAGGCATAATGAATCCCTATGTGTTACTAATGATTAAGTAATCATTAGTCCTTCTTTCCAAGATTCAAACCAAGTCCCAATCACATTTTCATGACATCATATTGTTTCATCACTGTGGCTAACAACCATAAGACTACCATAGTTGCAAAGAGTAAGATCACTTGGTGTTTTGTCTAAGGCAGGAGTTTAGTAATGGCACCATTTTTTTTCTGAAAGTAGTCCGAGAAGCTACCAACCTTCAAGCATGGATACATGTCTTTTTAGTGGTACTCTCAGAAATTTATTTAATGCCCCCTCCCCCCNAGTGGCCAAAGAGAATCCACAAATCCCCTTAATGTCACACCCTTTAGATTCCCCCTTGGTTCTTCACTTTTCTGTCTAAGCACAATGATTATGAATTTTTTTTTAGTTTTGGTGATGGAATTTATTTTGGCCATGGTAAGAATTAATAAGCAGATAGGCAGATTCCATGCATGTATAAAACATTGTTAACCTTTCATTTTTAGGCCACTAGGTATCTCTTGGTTTAGTGGTGGTTGCGTATCTAAGCTATTGTTCACACATTTGCTTGTTAAACATATGATGGTTTAGGGTATGATTTGTGTTAATGTTGTAGGTGTCTGGACCAAAATGGCACCCTTAATCATGATATGGTATGCATGGATTTGTTTGTCTCCACACACTACTAGATTCATTGCTTCGATTGGGTGTTGGAGTAATGATGGATGGTGGCCCTTGCGTAGGATTAGAGGATGTTGGTTGTGAAAAGGGAGGTGTTGCACTAGATTGGCATTGTGCTAGTTTGGATGATGTGTAGGTCCATGAGTGTTGTGTGTTCACTTGGAGCCTATCCTAAAGAAAGGACGTTTCTAAGTTTGTAGTGGGATCCTACTGGTATCAGCATGTCTATGAACATTTGCAGCACAAGTGACATTCGTTTGTTAATGTTGTGATGCTAAACCTTCCTATGTAACTGGTGATGGCATATGATGGGGTGGAGCATGAGAATATTAAGGATAGGATGGAGGATAAGAGGTGTGAGGTGGTGATCCTTTAGGGGATGTCATGGATGGATGGTATTTGAGAGAGTGATAAGAGTAATTTGAAGTAGAGGATGTAGAACTAGTTAAAGAAACAGGGTGTTGAACATAATATCCATATGATTTCGGTTGATAGGAAGGATAGGGTTGGTTTGGTGGTGACCTTTCCCACAACTGTAGGTTTTTCCATTACATTTAGTGACAATGTTAAGGCTAGTAATAAGTCCCTCTAAGATAGTACAATTGGTTGTGGGGCTATCTATAGTTATCATGTGGAAAAGGAAATTTCTTGGGCATGTGCTTTTGTATGAATTTGGGATTTAATGCAAAAGTCCAATACTCATGTAGATGAGACATGAATAGGCAATGGCTATTTGGGTGATCATATTTGTAGATGTCACATCCATCATCTTCATTCATGGTTAAGTGTATAGCCTTGCTTTCTTTAGCCATTTCCCTTATTTGCTGAGAAGTGTTCCTAGCTATTTCTTGGTTTTGCTTCCTTTGTTTACTATGATTGCCTAGTTCATTTTGTGTTACCTTCTCCTCTATAGTTTCTATGAAAGTTGTAAATTTTTCATTTATTCACTTTGATATCCTATCAAAATTTGCTTTAAGTTCATTGATAGACTTCTATATCAACAAGGTTTATTATGGAATCACCTTGTCAATAGCTACCTCTTTCTTCTTACCATAGATATGGACCTACTTCTTTTGAAGGGTTGGGTTCTGATGATACTTCTTAACATTCTCCCATTTGCATAGCTCTCCTTCTTCTTTGGCCACATGCTTGATTAGCTCTTAGATTTGATGGGTTCGTAGCTTGTATAATTAACTTGGAGCATACATCCCAAGGATCTCCCTTGTTTCATTATGAAGCCCATCTATGATGTGGAAAAGTTTCCTTTTGTTAGAGAAACCATGGCCTAGGCATCTATTTAGTATAGAATAATGTCTATATAAGGCTATGTCCAAGGGTTCATGTTGTTCCTATCTCCATCCTTGGATCTGTCTCCTTAGGTTGGACACCCTTGCATAGGTTTGGTATTTCTTGTTAAAGAGTTCCAACATTGTGGACCACTGTTGGATTGAATTTGGTTTTAATAATCTATACCACACGTTAGCTCTATTAACTAGTATCATGGGAATGAGCTTAAGCTTTTGCCACTCACTTTTAATGATGTAGAAGGCATAGGGATCTTGGAAGGCTTGTACATGATGTTATGGATCTGAATCATAGCCTCTTGCAAATTTAGGGATATTTTTGATATCAAACCTGGGTAGGCAACTTGCCTTGCGATGCATATGGGGTATCTTAATAGCCTCTATCATCTGTATTAGGCTCTTAATGGCCAAAAAGGGTTCATCATCATCAGACATGTTGTGTTGAAAATTTTTATTTCTATCTATTTGATTGTGATGATTTTGTCTATGTTCATTTTGATGTCTTTGATTTCTCTTGTGGGTTCAATTTTGATGCCAATGATGAGTTTGGTTTCTATATCTACATTCATCTTTGTCAAAAATAGACGTTGAAGAAGAACAGGAACATGAGGAACTGGAAGGATTGCCATGGCTCCTATAGTGTTCCCCAAAGTCCCTTGATTTATCTTTTTTAGGTTTTGAGGAGGTCTTAGGTCTTAAGGCCTCCTTTGGTCTAGGAATTACTTCATTGCCTCTATGGTTGTTTACCGTAGATGAATGTTGTCCTTGAGTGTTGTCAGGGTGATCATGAACATATAAAACCCTTACATAACTTTGGTTACTTCAATTTTCTTCAACATATATCTCGTTCATTCTCCAATGGATGCCTTTGCTAAATAATGCATTATTGCTTCCTTGTGAAAAGACATTGTTTTTAATTAATGATGTGTGATTTAATATTTTCTAAAAGATATATTGTTAATGTGTTTACAGTGATCATGTATAATATAACTAAGCTAGATAACTATCACCATCCCCAACAATGATGCCAATGATGAGTGACGAGGTACCCCTATGCCCAACCATATAAATCACAAGCGTTTATGCACGATCCAGTTGAATTCAATGGATGGGACTAGTTGCACATCTAAATTGTTATGCCTTGATCATAGTTCACTGTCTTGCCACTTGGACTAGTGGTAGCTTTGTCACGTATGGTTTAGTCTAAAGGCATATGATTGATGTTGACTAGCTTTAAGCTGATCCTAATGGTAATAAAGAGATTAATTAATTAATGGAGCCTATGTGCAATAGGTATCCATTCCTAATCATTCACACACATCTTGAACTTTGTGTAACTACTACCGGGGTTATGAAGCATATGTCACTGGGCTTACCAAATGATACACTGTTGGGTTATTAAGTAATTACACTTAAGCACTTGCGATTAGTCGTACTCATTTTGCTTAATGATAGGAATCATAAAGAGAAATAAATGGAAACATTAACTAAGGAAAATGGTAAATGATTAAATAATTAAAAGCAATAATAAATCTAAGTGGATGTTGTAATGATGAAAGTAATCTTGATCTTTATTTCTGGTCATGTAACATATCCAAGTACATCACACTTGAATAAGGATGCTATACAATCACTTAACATCACATTGTGGGCATGCATTTGAAAACAATAGAACTGGAAATTAAAAATCTATGAAAAAGCTATCTAAAATCTATCAACCAACTATATCCCAACTGTGCACCCAAGTGGTGTATTTATAAGCTAGCATAGAAGAGAAAATATTAGATATTTGACATCGTTTCTTCGGACTTGATATCGTGTATCTAATATCCCGATATCAGAGCTGACAAAATCATGACTCATCAATGGTGATAAGCAACTTTTAATTTTTAAGAAGAAATTTAGTTTTAGCTTTGGTTTCTATTTGGTATCACATTTTGTTTTCAACATTCCATAATTTAGGTAACATCAATTATATTATAAAAAATCAGCTTTCAAACCCCTAAAGTCTATTCAACTAAGGTCTAAAATAATGTTACATAGTGATATGAGATTAGTTACCATGTACATAGTAGATTCTATTGTCATCTGTAGAAATGATAAGTTATGAGTTTGACTAGCTAGTAATAGAGTTGGTAGATCATAGGTCATTGCCTACTTAGTTCACACTTGTAGTGAGCTCAAAGTATTTTGTTAAGTATGACTTGAGGCATATTATTGATGTGTTTTCTAGCCCATTTTACTAAAAATAGAAATAATTCTAAACTTCAACTAGTTAACTAATATTGCAAATAAAATATAGTTTTAGAATGATGATTCTTCATTCCATTACTTTTGGATTTATGCATTAAATGCTAGGTAACCAAACTAATTAACTATTGGTTAAACCAAGCTAATTAATNAAACCAAACTAATTAACTATTGGTTAAACCAAGCTAATTAATCACTAGGCAACTAAGCATTGATATTTTGATCAAATTATAAGCAAACGTTATAGGAAATTATATTAATACATTACACTAAAAGTAAAATGCATGAAATGTAAAATTAAACTAAGTCAAAATGTTAGAATGTGATAAGAATCAATTTTAATATTTATTGTTAAACATGGATACATCCAAAGTTAACTACTCAAATAAAGATATTATAAATTAACTTATAACACAAAATGTAAACACTTGTTAGGTGCTAAGAAATTAGGAAATAAAACTACAAGAGTTCAAATATGATGGACTAATACTTATGACTAATCATATCATAAACAATTCTATTAGCTAAACATTGAAATATAACATGTGCATTATATAAACGAATGAGTCATGAATTAGATAGGTTAGGTCGATGGGCATGCATCAATGCAGCCCTATTGACGTATCCCCATTGATGCATGGTAAGATGCGTTGATGCAAGTGTGTTAATATTGACACATGCAATGCCTATATAAATGCACTCATCACTTACATTTATGACACTTAGAAATCATAGCATAGCTAACTTCTTGTAGTTTCTCATTCCTAGAGTTAGAATATTTTTTCTCTAAGTGCTCATAGTGTGGATTTAATAGTTTGCACAAGGCTTTATTTGAATACTAATGTACCTGAACGCATTGGCATGAACGACAATAAAGTTGAGATTTCCTATATCCATTATAATACTTAAAATAGCTTACTCTTTATATTCTACACCTTACTTTTCATGCAATTTACATTTATGACTTTAAATAATTAATGCAACTAATCATGAATATGAGAGTACAAAAACTTTGAAGATAACATATTATGTTTGGTAATCCCAGTAGTTGATATTTGGTACGTCCAATAATAGCCACTTAGTAACCTAGTAGTGTTAATATGAGTTCAAGATGTGTACAAAAAATGGGAATGGTTACTCTACTTTAGGATAGTGACTAGATCATCTAATTAGTTAGATCATTAATTTTTAAATCTTCATCTACTCATCTAGCCATTAACATAAAAATATATTAAAAATACTTATAAAAATATACATCATGTGCCTTAACTCACATTTAACCATACATAATAGTAACACGTAAGTGTTTGTTAGAAAGACAATGATCATACAACTCCAAATTTACTCTTTAGGACTATAGGTAAACTTAGGATACTAAGTTTATGGAATTAACTAGATTACTATTGAACACTTGTGATTCATATGTGATGAGACGCAGATTGCACAAGCTGCGATATCACGTATGTGATATCGCGGCCGACACAATATCGCATCCCCTGTGATATCGCGTACGCGATATCGTGTCTTTCCCTGTGATATCGCATATGCGATATCGCGGTCCGCCACCATATCTATAAATAAGAGGAGACACTCCCCTCATTTCGAATCTAGGCGTAAAGTAGCGAAGCTCTGGCGGATTGATCACCCCAAAGACAGAATATTTTCCATGTGCCCACAATAGGAGTCCCCCAAGTGAATGGTTCTTTATTCGAGCAGCTTTGTACCTGAACGCAAGTTGTGTACGGCAATAAAGATGAGCTTTGCGGATAAACCTTGCAGTGCATGGATAGGTTTAATTAATGTTATTTACTGCTTTCCTAGTAACACGGCATGAGTACGGCTAGCCAAGGAATCGGCTACTCATCGCGAATAGATTCTCTCAATCCTTTTCTCCTAGAGCATGGGACAAGTACGACTTGATTACGAGCATCTACGGATGTGTACGACTAGTTGAGGAATCGGCTGCTTGTCACACATAGGTTAGTTAAGTGCCTCAATATGACCGCTTCGAGCACGTGCGTTACGTGTGGTGATCC
>MNCI01009454.1:49918-60527 GCA_015680685.1 Gnetum montanum
CTAGGACTTAGTATTGTAGTTAGAGTTAGTTAGTTTCTCAACCCTTCACCTCATAGCTTAGGAGATAAACCAAAAAATACCAAAAAAATCATATACCTCAGACTTACTTAACCATACACTGTGACACATACAAGCAAGCCTGGGAAGACAACGAACGATTAACCCCAAGCATTTCTTGTGGCGTTAAGGCATTTAGTCTGCGGAGTTCGACCGGATCACGCGTACACGCTCGTATTCGTATGGTTGAGTGTAGGGGTACCTTGCCACTCATCAATATGGTTGGGTGTAGGGTGATGAGCAGCTGGGTATTCCAACACTCTACTATACAAGTCATGAGAGCACACATGTGATCAAATCATAATCTATGGATGGACAATGTAAGTATGTTAGTGGTTGATAGTTAGTTTGTGATCGTTATCTTCTCACGTTAAGTTAGTAAAGTATCACTAGCATGATTTAACTCATAGTGAGGTATATGATATCATGATGTTGTAGGCTCAAATTAATCCTAAGTATTTTCATAATGAAAATGAGAATAAAGTCTAAATCTAGCTGATGATAGAAATGTAAATCTATCCTAGCCTATGTCAATAAGCATTCATTCCTAGCTTGTGATACATGTCATGGGCTCATGTAACCATTATTGGAATTACCAAGTGATTTCACTACTAAGCGCATCAAGTGAAGTCACTATTAGGTTACCAAGTGATTACAATTAATGCTCAAAATAATTCATACTTATTCCACCTTACTAATAGATATTAAGAAAGTAAAAGACTTAACAAAACTAAATGACTGAATAATTGTAAATTATAAAAAAGTAAAAGTAATTTAAGCGAGATGTTGTAATGGTGAGAAATAATCTGATCTTTATTACTAGTTATGAATTGTATCTAAGTATAATCTAGTTGAATAAAGACTTCATACAACTGCTTAACCCCACACTACAATTATTCACTTCTAAGTGTAACTCAAAAAAACAAATTGCAAAAATTTCACTAAGGGTTGAACGAAAGTTGTTCCGTTGACATGACAGAGTATTGGTAATTATAGTGTAGACCAAGATCCACTACATCTCATTAATGATGACATATGCAAGGTTGCAATATCATGGATATGATATCATAGTCCTTAAAGAAATATGTTTTATCATAGGGGATACTTGTTGGTTATCATTGGTGCCATTGCTAAGGACGTAATTTAGCTAAGTGTGCTGATTAGTAATAGACTATGAATTTATATAAAAACATTGTAAAGATAAAAATAACAATGATCCGCTATTATCTAAAAATGAAAATAATTATGAAATTAAAAAATAAAGGCATGTTGAGTATATACATAACTAAAATGACTTCTTCCCATAGGAATGAATCTCCACCGCATAGGTGAATTCAATCAATGAAAAAAGACACCAAAGAAGTCCTAACAACTTAGAGTTGTCAATGCTCATAGGATTATTATAATCTAGATGTCACTTTTATCCTTGATTAAGATGAAAAAATGTGCTAAAAGGACATGGAAGATAACATTGTGTTGTTTCTTGATCAATCTATTCCCGTCATGTTGATGACCCACCTCATTAGATTAGGCATCATGAAACTCAACTTAGGATATGAGGTCTTAGACCATACCTATAGGGACTATCAGCCTATAGATATTTAGCGTAAGAAAGATTAGCACATGAAAGTGCACTATGAGGCCTCTAAAGGAAAAAGGATCCCAACATCATTATTCTTGCAATAACATAAAGAGGGTGAGGATTCCTTCTCTAGCCAATTCCAATATATAGATTTCCCTCCTTTATTTGAGGAGAAAATCCTTCACCAACGATTATAATTAACTTTGGAAAACCTTGGTAATGGAAAGATAGGATCTCAAGACTAAGGAGCCTCAAAGGATAGAAATCTTAGTCATTCATCTAAAGACAAGGAGAATGACAAAGAAAAGGAAAAAGAGAAATAGAAGGATCAAGGTAGGGAATGAAGGAGAAGGATTAGTAGGCATAATTCTCCTAATTCTCTTTCTTCATCCTTGTCATCCTCTTCATCATCAAATTCTGATAAGAGGAGTGGTGGCTAAGAAAAAAGGAGGACTATTATGGGATTAGGATGGAGATGATAGGAGATCCCACTATGATGATAGGATCTAGAATCATAGACAACCACAAGGGAAATAAGAGCACCACCAAGAATGAAGGCATAATAGGACTCATCATAGGCATCATGGTGATGAAAGGGGTCACCGTGAACAACACAACTATGATGAGCCTATGCTATCTACTAGAAACATGTTCAATATTTTAGAGGTAATGATAATTCTACAAAGCATAAAAAGGATAGTAGGATTAAGTGGTTGTATATCAATAATATCCCTAGGTTTAAAGGGGAATATAATGCATATATGCAAAATCATCTACAATTTTTTCATGATGCATGTGCTTTGTAGAACATAGAAAATGAATAGCTTAAATTATTCTGAAGGATACTCATCAAAGAAGTAGAAAGTTGGTACTAGTTTTTAGAACCAGAATTTATTTGTAGATGAAGTACTATGTTGGAACTATTTAATGATAAATACCAAACATACTCTAGAGTGTCTACCTTGTGGGGCCATATCTAAGAATGGAAACAGGAAAATCATGAGTCCTTGGATGAAACCTTAGGTAGGTACTACTCTCTGTTGCACCAATGCCCAAGCCATGGATACTCTCAAAGGGAACAACTTCATCATATTGTAGATGAACTATAGAATAGGACCAAGGAAATGCTTAGGATTTATGCTAAAGAAATACTCTGCAAAATATGGACCTATTAGATTCAGAGGCTGATAGACCTAATGGCAAAGAAGAAGGGGAGCTAAAAAAACATTAGAGTTCAAAGGAGTATAATAGGAAATTGTCCATTGACAAAAGGGAGGTGCATTTATTTGATTCAAAGCGGGAATCACCACTTGATGAAATGATGTAGAAGAAGACCTTGCTAATACAAAAATCTATCATTGTAATATTGGCTAAGGTTGATAAAATGTGGGAGTCCTTGGATGAGAAGTTCCAAATAACTCTAAAAATTGTGGAATGAAGAGTGGAGTAAGACAGTAGTGGTTAGGATAGAAATAATAAAAGGATACAAAAAGGAGTTATCATTAGAAAAAGGGTAAAGTTGTAGTGCTATAAGAGGTTGCAAATTTCAAAATGGATGATGAGGGATGTGACGTCTATTACTATGAACATCCCAAGGGATGTTGCCCTATTGTGTTACATTTGCAAGCCTCTTGGGTACATTTGCAAGCCTCTTGGGATGTAGCCACCGAGGTGGTTGTCTTGTCCACAAAGCAACTATAGGCAGTAGTTCCACCAAAAAACATATTATTTGAGTGGAGTACCTCTTTAACCTCAGGAGAAATACTAGCAATGGTAAAATCCATAGTTATGAGGGATGCCACTAGTTGATAGTAGTATTCTTACAAGTAGCCATACCGTTATGGATATTATGTCTAGCACCTTGTATCTCCTCATGACTCATCCAACCACACATCCTTCTCTCATCACTATGATCCTTCATAATGTTATAGAGCACCTTCATAGAGAAGTAAGTCTTCTTTTCCTTTTTCCCTTTCATATCCCTCAACACCTCCTACACCATCAACCACCACACCTTTGCCACTTGCTCCACCTATGCAGGGAGAAATTCCACCACAGCCATTGTAGTGAAATGCTATGAGGGTAGTATACTTACAATCGGACATTCATCCAAGTGATTTTGAATAAAAACCTTACAAGAGGACATTTAATAGAACAAATAGTCCCACAAAATTCTCGTAAACACCTATGGTTATTAACCCTACTTCCTCTACCTATGAAAGTATCATTGAGTAGCCTTCAAACCAAAATTCCTCTAGTGTCCACACCATTAAGTTGACCCCATATAGTTACTAATTGAATAAAGGCTAGCTACTTCCTAGGAAGTGATATGATCTTGGAAGTATCCTTATCTATTTATAAATTTTAGGAGACTATCCATGTAAGGCTTTATTGGATTCAGGTTCTAGGGTGAACTTAATCTCACAAGAAATGTACAAGACTGAAAACTTGCCTCCTCTCAAAAAGAGTAATATGAGATTGGAACTTGTGGATTAGTCCATTACTATTCCTTTGGGGCTAGTGGAGGACATCATAACCATTGTTGATAAATTCAAAAATTTTGAGCCAATGATATCATAGTTATAATATCCTATTTACAAAGTAGTAGATATGTTATCATATAAAAAATATTGTGGGATGTGTGCCAGCCTATATAAGAAACACTTGGACGCATCAATCCAAGGGAGATTTGATAGCCTAGTAATAGAACTATTTTAGTTTGTTTTCTTCAATTCAATACTTAGTAGTGTGTGCTTACAATGTGATGTTAAGTGATTGAACAAAGTTTTTATTCGAGTGTCATGTACTTAGACATATTGCATGATTGGAAATAAAGATCAAGATTACTTTCCATCACTGCAGCAACACTTAGTTTTATTTCTATTTTTAATTAGTTACTATTTACTATTTTCATAGTTAATGTTTAAGATTACTTGCAATTTACTTTTAATGTCATTAAGTAGAATGAGTACAATTAATCTCAAGCATATAAGTGTAACTACATGGTAACCCAGTAGTAGTGTAGTACATGGTAATCCTAATAGTAGTTGCACGAAGTCCAAAGTGTGATCGAAAGATTAGGACTAGCTACTCATCACATAGGCTATTTTAGATTTGTTTTACTATTACTTAGATTTAGAAACTGTTACCTTCACTTCACATTTATTAGAAGCACAATGGCCAATACAACATCAATATCATATACGTCACCATAATTTAAACCATATGTACTAATTTTACTAACTCACATGGGAAGACAATGATCATGAACACTAATTAATTACTGGTATAATCACATTGCCTTACCTGTGAAGTTTGACCAAGATTGCTCATGAACACTCGTTTCTTGTATGGTTGGGTGTTGGATACTCCATTGCTCATCAATTGTCTATGGATGGTTCTATCCCATGGATTCTTTGTAATCCATGTGGATAATTGTAATGGGTAATTCCTTATCATTATGGGAAAGGCTTAGTTAAGTACCATAAAAATTAAGATGGGGATTAGAAACCTTTCCTTAAAAATTTTCAAGGTAAATGAATTTGGCAAAATGAAGAAGAAGAGTGTTTCATGCATCACATACAGTGACATAGGGTGCCATTGCATATAGAAAATATGGATAGTCAAAGGTATATCTATCCAAGAATGCAACCAGTGTGCCAAAACAATAGTTGTTCAAAAGTTCCTATATGCAGCAACCACGAAATAGGATGGTACCTAGTGACTAACATTAGAACATTAAGCTAAATTTACAATATGCATGGAACCATTGGAGAGCCTTATAAGTGCTTACATTGAGAATATGGATGAAATGGAGCATCTCCATAGTTAACTCTCGCACACAAAATGAAATGGATTGGAAAGAGTTGGAAATCTCAGATCACTTCAAGTAGGAGCCCCTTGAATTGAAAACTTTACTAGCAACTTTAGAATATGCTTTCCTTAACAATGGCAAGTTAGTAATCATTAATGCTAACCTTGCTCATGATAAGAAGAAGAAGCTATTGAAGGTGATGAACAAATGGCCAATAGCCTTTGCCTGGTCATATTATGAACTAACAAGGATAGATCCACAAATATGCTAGTGCCTACCTTTTCTAATGAGATGAACATGTATTACATCCCATGACTACTTAACACCATCCTAACTGTCTATTTTGAACCGATGTGGATTGGTTTATGGTGTGCCCAAGAATGGACTCTGTCTTGGGGGGCTCACAAGAAAGAATGCGACATGGCTATCACAACGAATCGAAAAATAATGGGAGGAATAGTTGCTTAGGAAATTGGAAATAGCAATGACAAGAGTGGTAGCAACAACCAAAAAACCATAAGCTGATTCACATTAGGTGAAATGGATGGTTGGCTTGAACATGTCTCACTAACTAACATCATCTTAATCATCCATTTGGGATGAACATGTATCACATCCCATGCCTACCGGTAAACCATAAACTGATCCACATCGGTTCAAAATAGATGGTTGGGATGGTGTTATGTAGTCATGCGATGTGATATATATTCATCTCAACTATCCATTTAACCTGAAGTGGATCAATTTATGATTTTCCTCCATTCTTGATTTTGCTTAGTGCTCTAATCTCAATGGTTTTAACTTTTGACTTCCCCAATTTTCTTAATGTTTTTTCCTTGCAAAATTTAGTTGTAGGTTCAAGACTTGCCCCTTGTTTCGACTTTTGAGTAATGGTGAAATGCTTGTTTCTTGATTCCTAAAACTTGAGTTCAAACACATAAAAGAGCCTTCAATTCATAACACCCAAGTTAGAACTTGCGTGTAACCATTTGAAAATAGCTGTTTCAACATGGACTTAGCCACTTAAAAGCAGCCTTCAAAATTAAAATTTTAACCCTTTTTAAGTGCAAGCTCACTGTGCATGCTCTGTACCGATAGAATGATGGCTGAGGTTGTAGATCTCCGAGTTCCTGCTACTTTAGATGCAACTTTTCCCCTTATTTCCTTAATTTTCACATGATCGCTTCTTATCCTCTACGATTTCCGATTCTCAATGTTTAGCCATCAAGCACCTTAGCTTTTTCAGCTTTCCTGCCAGAGACTCTGAAGCAAATTAGAAATAGGACTCCTCGATGGCGCTAGCGACTACCATATAGTTTAATGTATAAGAGACAAACAAATGATGCTCTACTTGATAGGCACATTCATGTGTTTGTTTAGAGCAACAAAATAGTTATAATTAGAAAACTGCTGTTTTACATCTCAAGTTATAGCGCTAGCGCTGCCTTACACTCACAGTTTCCAAGGACAACACAATATTTTGTACTGCAACGGCATATGTACCGCAAGTCGGTTGCCTGTGACAACAACGCATTTCTTTTCTATTCTTTATTAATCAGCAAAGGGAATCTAAGAACTACAACTTCAGTATTTATAAACGGAACTGTTCATGTTACATGAAGGGTTGGAAATATACGCTCAAGTTCCTCATATATGGGTGCTCGACCGTGTTACATTTTATTTTTTGATAAAATAGTATAAAATAACTTGATACATGCATAGTGTCCACCTCTTCGTTCCAAGTGTACCAAACAGGGAACTATCGGTCAAAAACCATATAATAATACAGGAAAAGAAAATGTTTAAATGCTCTCAAGAAAAGGTGGAGGAGCCTCTTCTTCCAATTTGAAATCAAGATTCTTAGTTGGAATGTGAGAGGCTCTTATTGCCTTATCGCCAACAATCAATTCTTGATGGTTGAAAAAGTGAATTTTTTGTATTTGTAAACAATTAAAATGAATGATGTTTAAAGTGTGGCTCTTATCATAAGTCTTTTTGCTCAATGTGATTTTTGTTATCTTCAATTCTTGATGGTCTTTTGAAAAAGTGAATTTTTTGTATTTGCAAAAAATTATCATGAATGATGTTCAAAGTGTGGCTCTTATGATACATCTTTTTCCTTAATGTAGTTTTTGTTTTGTGAGTTCTTGTAATGGGCTTTGATGGTTTGTGGATTATTTGAAAATATAATTTTTCAATCTCTTTGTTGTGGTTAAGTTTAATTTCTTAGCAATCAAGGTAATCAAGGTTGTAAGTTTGCCTGATTGGAGTGTGATCAATATAGGCTTATTTTTAGGTAGCATTTTCATCTAAATTTCAATATCTTATAGATCCAAAGCTATTTCTCGGGGATTTTTATTTTGCATTGAAGTTTGCATAAAAACTTGGGGATGTTGCAAATGGCTACATATTGTTAGAAATTCCTATGACTGGTAGTTTATATACATAGTTAAACCAACATCCAGGTGTTAGTTTAGTTGAAATTTTATATTTGGTCAAACCAACATTAAGGTTTTTGGCTTCAATTTTTTTAGTACTAACATTTTTGTTTTGCAATTGCTTATTGTCTTTCTTATTCATCATCTTCCTCACTTATTCAAATAATTGGATGATCTTGTTGAATATTGAAGATTTGTATTAGAAACCAAATTTTGCAACTAGTTAGATAAACTAGAACTAATTGTACAATATGAGCAGAGTCAAATAGTTTCATGGACTATTCAATTCAAGGTTTTTCTTGGAATTAGCACTAGAAGAAGTCCACCCATAATTACAAGGGTCTCCTATGTGGCTTATTCTTTCCATTAGTGGAGAATGGTATATAGGGGAGACTTACCTATTTTGGAACAACTGAAAAGGAGATGCATCTATAAAGATCAGAGACATCACCATCTCCTACTCAATTTAGGCCATTGTGGAGGTCCTTGGTTTTCTTAACACTAGGGCAAAGTTGACATTGAAGCTAAGAAGGAATGGGTTCAATGTTATTATGGACTAGACCATAAGGAGTATAGTGTCCTTACAAAGGTAGAGTGTGCATATTTCAAGATTGATACCTATCACTTGAACCCAACGGTGAGGCCCAGTAAGGTGATAGCCTTCTTTTCTTGGGCATGTGCTACTCTAAGTAAAAATTTCCTAGTCAACCTACACCAGGTCATTTATTTGGAGATTAAAATGTTCTTTAAGAAAAATGAGAAATGAAGGAAGACACTTCCCTTTTTGTGCTTCATTCAAAAATTGTGTAAGAGGGGAGGGATAGCGTGCTATGCCAATGACATGGTTCACCATGCTCTTGTCACATCATGGTAAGAGATGATAAAGGATAAGGTAGTAGCTAAGTTACAAGATAAGGAAAGGTCACCACCACCTATAGAAGAAACTATACCAGCGGTGCTTGTAGTTGTTGAAAGGATTAGAAATCTTCAAAAGTAGCAATTACAGCAATAACAAGGCTTAGCAGGTGGTAGGAAGTCCTCAGTTTACCATCTAGTCTTAAACCATCTCAACAAGATCATAGGGATCATTAGTTGGCTGGACTAGGAAATAGCTCTATTTTTCTCAACTCAAAGGAACTAGGTGATCACAAGATCCAATCCAAGTACTCAAGAGGTCATGGTGTCCATTCCTAGACCAAAATTCCCCAAAATGTTAGGAAATGCTACAACCTTCTTCATTAGGTTGAAAAAGGTATGGGGGTGATTATCCTGGTTATGTAGCACAAAGGCTAGGAGACAACATCGAAAGTGGTGGTTGATAGGGTGGTTGAAACCCTAAATGCTCTTACAAAAACTGTACTAGACATTGGCATAATGGTAGACATCCATGCATCCGTAGGAGTAGGAAGTGGTCGATTAAGCAATACCCAACATGAGGAAGTGTTAGAATAGCTGGTAGAGATCGAGAAATTGCTTTTGAAGATCTTAGATCTTCTAGATGAGATCACTGTGAACTAATCATAGCTATTTAAGATGAAGGGAAAGTTGTTAATTGCTAATGCACAACTAAAGTAGGCCACCACTACTAATCAATGGTTGGACATTGAAGTTGCAAAATTACATGCTTGTATCTCTAACCCTACAATTCTTAGGCTAGAGCTTACTAGGGATGAATCTTTCCAATAACTTCAGCATAGATTATAAGAGGCCAAGAATGCAAAGGAGGTAGTAGTCTTCAACATGTGCTTATTAGAAGCCATGACCTTCAACACCAACAAGGATTGTTCAGAAGTCCAAAAGGAGAACTTGATCTTGACAAAGGATAATCATCACCTACAAAATGCTGAGCAACAAAAGGAAAAAAATGGTTGTATTCATTCGCCAATAGCAAGAGAAACTAGCCAAGGTAAATCTAGATCTAAGAAGGTTGGTAGCGGAGAACTATAATTTCTCAATGGAGGAAGTCTGTGCACTTTGCCAAAGGACAATTATTGAGGTAGCTACTTGGATGAATGAATTCTTGAAGTTTAAATGGATGAAAAATCATTACAGGGACCAAGTTGAATTCCTCAAAGAGATCAATGAAAAGGAGATTCAAGTGATAAAGATGAAGATGAACGAGGCCCTTTGGCAACTCCAATAATGAGTTAATGTGTGGTAGTCCATCTTTGATGAACTGACTGTATATAATAAAGCTAAATTTGACTAAAGAAGTTGTAGATTGAGGAGATGACCAAATACATGAAGCTTGCTAATCTCTATTACACAAACTTGGTGATGTTGATAGCAAGAAGACCAAGGTCAGAATCAGAATAGCAGGTCGCTAGTTCTTACCTTTATGAGGTTCATGAGACGCGACATGCACTGTGCCGCGAAATCGCATCCCATTCGATATCGCGTATGCAATATCGCGTCTTTCCCTACAATATCGCGTACGCGATATCGCGGTTCGCTGCCATATCTATAAATAAGAGGCGGCACTCCCTTCATTTCCTAATCCTGGCTAGAAGTAGCGAAGCTCTAGTAGATTGATCACTCCAGAGTTAGAATTTTTCCCATGTGCCCGCAGTAGGAGTCCTAGAGTGAACGGCTCTTTATTCGAGCAGCTTGTAACCTGAACCCAAGTTGTGTACGACAATAAAGATGAACTTGATTGGATAAACCTTGCAGTACATGGTTTTATTATTGTTTATTTATTGCTTTCCTAGTGCGCACAAG
>MNCI01009454.1:60841-75152 GCA_015680685.1 Gnetum montanum
AAAAATACCAAAAAAATCACATACCTCAGACTTGCTTAACCATACACCGTGACACTTACAAGCAAGCCTGGGAAGACAACGAACGATTAACCCCAAGTGTTTCTTGTGGTGTTAAGGCATTTAGTCTGCGGAGTTCGACCGGATCGCGCGTGCACGCTTGTATTCATATAGTTGAGTGTAGGGGTACCTCACCACTCATCAGAGGTGAAATTCAAGCATTACAAAAAGATAGAAAAAATTATAGATAACTAACATAGAGCTTGAAGTTCTTAGTAACAAGTTCACTAATTAATGATCGATTGCTGTGAATTTGGCTAGAAGGATGAATAGCTACCATGAGGTGTAGAACTTATTAAGGAAATTTGACATTGAACATAAGCAATTCACAACTTCGTTCATCAACATGAAGAAACTATTATCTTTAATGTCATACTTGTAGAACATCCTTGCACTAGCCCATATTAGTGAAGCTGCATGAATTTCTTACAACCCACGTGGCAAGGAAGAAAAGAGGAAAGCATTGCTTGATGCTTCAAACTTCTAAAAAAAGTAGTGATAATAGTAGGTCAGTCTCAATCTCCACTAGTGCCAGAACCTAGTGAAGGATCTTCAGTACCACAAGAGCCTCTACCTTTGGGCATTGTTTGAGAATTTGTCTAGTTTGCAAAAATTTCACAAGCACTTGCTATATAAAGTGACCAAATCTAGTTGTAATGGACACTCGTTTTTCAAATAATGTACTATCTAGCACTTAGAGTTAGTTAGAGTTAGTCAATTCATCTATTGTCTTGTTGTTAATAAATTCCATACTTTCCCAAATTTTGTAAGAAGCTCGATCCTACTTTTCTTCATATGAGGATGAGTTTTTAGTAAGTCATGGAGGTATGATGAGTCATGAATTACACAAGCTATGTTGATAGGCATGCATCGATGCAACCTTGTTGACATATTCCTATTGATGCGTGGTAGGATGCATTGATGCTAATGTAGGCAATGCCTATATAAATGTGCTCACCACCCCCATTTATGATACTTAAAAATTACAGCATAGCCAAGTTCTTATAGTTTCTCCTTTTTAGAGTTAGAATATTTTCCTTCTGAGTGCTCATAGTGTGGATTTAAAAGATTGTATGGTGCTTTATTCGAGTGCCTATGTATGTGAATGCATTGGCTTGAACACCAATAAAGTCAAGATTTTCTATATCCATTGTAGCACTTAGAGTAGTTTACCCTTTACATTTTGCACTTTACTTTTCATACAATTTACATTTATGGCTTTAAATAATTAGTAAAACTAATCATAAATACATGAGTATGAACACTTTGAGCATAACATATTGCACTTGGTAATCCTAGTAGTTGATATTTGGTATCCCCAATAATAGCCACATGATAACCCAATAGCATTAGTATGAGTTTGGGATGTCTACAACAAGTGGGGATGGTTACTCTATGTTAGAATAGTTAGTGAGTACATGAGCTGATTAGTTAGATCATTAATTTTTAAATCTTCATCCACTCATCTAGCCATTAGGATAAAAATATATTAAGAATACTTATAAAAATATACATCATGTGCCTTAACTCACATTTAACCATACATATTGATAACACTCAAGTGTGAGTTAGGAAGACAATGATTGTACAACTCCACAATTCACTCTTTAGGACTATAGGCAAACATAGGAGACTAAGTCTACAAAATTTGACTAGATCGCTAATCAACACTTGTGATTTGTATGGTTGGGTGTAGGGGATACCTGTCGCGCATCATAAACCAAAAAGCATTACTTTTTAATGTTCTTGATGAGAGTAGTTACTCTAGTAGTTATTCCAATTATTAGAGTAGTTACTCTAGTAGTTACTCTAATTATTAGAGTGGTCACTCTAGCGGTTACTCTAGTAATTACTCTAATTATTAGAGTGGTTACTCTAGCAGTTACTCTAGTAGTTATTCTAATTATTAGAGAGGTTACTCTAGTGGTTACTTTAGCAGTTATTCTAATTATTAGAGCGGTTACTCTAATTATTAGAGTAGTTGCTCCCAAGCCTATAAATACAGGCACACAATTGGGAGGGAAGTCTTTTCAGCAGTCAAGTAGCAAAACTCTTGCAGTCTGTTTGAAAGTTAGAATATTTTCCAAGTGCCTGTAGCAGGAGGTCTAAGTGTGGATGGATCTTTATTCAAGCATTGATGTACTTGAGCACACCATTGTGTTGGCAATAAAGACAAGCTCTTTGATTCATCCTTGCAGCACTTGAGATTTGTTTTCTTATGCATTTATTTTATTTTATTTTCTTATGCATTTATTTTATTTTATGCACTTTACATGTATGTTATTAGCATAGAAATTCATTTTGGTTCAAGATGTGTATAGAAAGTGGAAACAAATGTTGGTGTTAGGATTAGTTAGACCTTAGTTAATGAGTAGTTAAGTTAAATTAGTCACTTAGTTACCTCCCTCCTTCCCTACTAGCGTAGGACATAAAAACATAAAAGCTATAAAAATCATATGTCTCAAGCTTACTTAACCATACAATTGTGACATACAGGTAAGCTTGGGAAGACAACGATCAACCAAACCATCCTTATTCCACAAGGGCACATAAGCACTTAGTCCTTGGAATTCGACCGGATCATGCGTGAAATGCTCATATTTGTATGGTTGAGCATAGGGGGTACCTTGTCGCTCATCAGTTCCCCATTAGCAAGTAAAAGTCATTTTATATTGATGTTTGGGAGGTATGGTTGTTTGATTATATCCATTATAACCATCTAGAGTAATAAAATTCATGTCATGCCATTCTGTCTAAGATTAGATATGCTAAATGGTAGTAGAAAATGATTCTTATATGTTGTTTAATTAAATATCTTTTAATCTACACCAACTCTCCATTTATTTCTCTCTTAGGAATGATAGTCAATGGGTTGATCTAAGAAGAGTTGGACATAGAATAAATCAAATCCTTTTCTAATAAATTTTCTACATCTTATTTTATAACTTCTGAAAATATAAGGTTTGTTCTTTGTTATCTCTATTCTACTAGTTTAGTAGATTGGTTCATCTTGGAAGCATAGGATGTCGTACAAAAGAATTTATCAATTAATGATTTTGAATAGTTATTGTATTAATAGTTTTATTGTTTGGATTAGGTTGGTTCAGAGATGGAAAATTTTCTTTTTTAGTTTTTTGTAACACATTTTGAACACTTATATTCTATATATTCTTCGTTATTGGATGATTCTTCCATCTTATTCTTTCATTTTTGGTTGGTATAATACTTTGTTTTGGTTCTAGTAGGTTTTTTGAAACATAATTTGAAGTGGTTAATAATTATTGAATTTCTTCCAACTATGAGTTTAAGCTTAAGAGGGTTATCTTGCTTTTACTTTATTAGATAAATTCCTCCTACTAGTATCTAACCAAGTACAAAATTCATCCATCCATGGGCAATTATCATTTGTATAATCTTCATACAATAAGGACATTATTATGATCTTGAGACTTTTGTTCATGTATATGAGTTATAACTACCTTAATAGGTTTAGGGTATATACAATTTGACTTTATTCTATATAAAGTTATAAACTTGTCAACTTTTTTAGGTATATGGATTCTTGAAGGTAGAAGTCCATATTTAGATCCTCCACACAATAAAAATATTTATAAGATAATATAAAAATAAAAGCAACAAAAATTATTTAGAATAAAAATTAATTCTTATTAATCAACGTATTTTGATTTATGTTACATAAGATATTCAAGTTGACTTTTCAATGTTGACAAATGATTAGTTCATTATCTTGTTACAAGTATCATGGTGGCTACATAGCTTTGGTATACTTATAACCATATATTTACTTTCAATACAAGTTAACTTTTCAAAAGTGTTGAATACTTTTTCAATAAATTTTTTTAATTCAACATTAGACTTATAATCATTCATTCTGTTTCAAATGCTTTTACAACGAGATTTTTAATTCACATTAATTTTTTAGTACCTTCTCCCAGGGCTTTGTATATCGTGACATTACCCTTTTCCGGAAAGTTGAATTTCTTAAACTTTAATGCTGCATTAGAATTCCTGGGGATCCAAGTTAAATTGAGCCGACTCATACCTTAAAACTTTATTTTTGTGGAAAATCACTCATTTTAAAGGTGATTTGTCAGACCTTTTTTACTACCGGACCGGACTCTTATTTTTTTCTTAATTTTCAAATCTTTAACATTTGATATATTTCCAGAGTTTTTAAACACCGACTAGACCATACAGGATGAGTTTCAACTGGTTTTTCACGTAAACGCATCTTTAGTGAAAGTTAAGTGTTTGTGTACAATCAAATCATAGTGCAAGAAAACTAAAATGGCATCAAACTGACCATTCATGGAATCCTTTGTCCCGTTGGAATAGATCATTTTGAGATCTTTCTTACTAAAATCATCGCTTTACTGGATGGACCCTTCATTGAAGAATGGTTTCTTTACGTTTCCTTTTTGATCTCTTTTCCGTCTTGGGTTCAAAAGCAGAACAGTTTCTTTTGCCTGTCGAAGGAACGTGTACTTGCATAACTATTAAAGCATACGTAAATTTCAATATGGTGATATGGTTCAGCTTCATTACTGATGCTTTAACTAACCCAAAGTTCTATTGATGCAGATGTAAAGTACAAGCATAACTACTGGTAAAGCGGCAAATTGATAAACTAATCTGACGAAAAGAGGAGAAAAAGACGGTCAAAAGCATGCGACTCACATGGCAACAGAAAGCGAATCAGAGAACCTAAGCTAGATAAAACTGCACAGAAACATATACTCTAAAATTACCTAAACAAAAGAAATATACTTTCCAGTTTCCACTTCTAATGCCTAAGACAACACCAGAGAATATTTCAGCCCAGCATTATCCAAAGAACCACCAGCAGCAGCTTCTTCTTCAATCATCATCACATCATGAGAAGGACCATCATCTTTTAAATCATCACAAGGAGCAGCAGCAACATCAGTTGTTGAGGCTTCCGTAATTTCTAATACAATTTTGTTGGGCTCCAGTTTATGCTTCCGCACGTAAAGTTTCTGTCCTTTCTCTGCATTTGCCTTGAACCAGCCAAATTTGCGAAAATCTGCAATGGAAGTGTTCAGGATTTTAAGTGTTTGGGTTTCACCGTTGAGTGTTGCCTCAAATTTCTGAGTCCCCTCACCCAAAAGTTGCTTCTCCTTGGCCTGCTTCTCGTACTTGTGTGGCACGAGAATTCTTCCTCGCTCAACGTTGTCCTTGTTCAGTCTGCACTTAAACACAAATTCCACGTCTTGCTCAGGATTAGCAGTAATTGGTTCAGGATCATGAACAGTACCGATAATGTCAAGGAGCTTGTCCTGAAGCATTACGGAGAACTCCTCTTCTGTTTCTCTTCTTCTTCAGATGATGGGTGATTCTTCTTCATCAAAATGAATGCTTGGCCTACATCATTGTGATCTTTACCACAGGGTAACTTGCCAAGGCCAGCAACGGTGCATTTGCTTGCACTGAAGCGAAGCTTTTGTGTTTGACCGTTTAGTGTGGCGTGGAATTTTAGCGGTAGATAAGCTTTGCAGTTGTTGCAAAAAACCTTCGGCACTAAGATTCTTCCGGAGTGAACGTCAGTCGTTGCCAATTCCTTCTGAAACACCAACTTCCATTTCTCATTGCCAGCCATTTCTTACAGAGGGGACAGAAAACAAAGGATAAGAAAGCACAGGAGGAGACGGAAGAAAAAACAGGTATCCTTAGCTCTGCAAATTTCAGTGCTCTGCCTTTGCTTCTCAGCAAATATATAGGGCTCGGCTCTCAATCAATTTGAACGCCGCAGAGACCATTTGATATCAGTATTTCAGTGTTCAGCATGTGCAGCTTATGTTCATCTTCATGCCGTTGTTGTGCTGTGTGTTAGTTACAGTCAAGACTGGCAGAGTTCATGCTATGACTATGATTCTGGGGAAATCATAGAAGTTAGGATTGTGCGGAGGAACAAGCTTGACCACTCCAGAAATATCGATAAATGCATCGCGTGAATGTTTTTGTTTTATTTGTTTTCTATCTTTATTCAAGGTCATGGTGTGGTTGTTGGTGGTGTATTGCAGTGGCATTTCAGGATTAACATCTTTCATCGTGGTTGATAAATTTTTTTTTTTCAATTTTGCCGTCCTTAATTTGGCATTACCACTAACGTTGACTTTTGCACAGGCATTATTACGCATTATCAGTTATATTTCGTAACGCGCTGAAGTGCATGTTATGAAAGGTTACGTCTCATTCCAAAAGATTATGTCGGAAACCATAAATACACGTATGGTTTCGTGCCCCAAGTTTAACTCGTTTTTGATCTGCAAGATGTCTGTGCATTCATGCTGACCTTGGGGTTGCAGTTGCAGAGGCACCTCCTTCACAACATTGTTTGTTAGATCTCCACAGGCGCATGCTGTAAAAAATTGTTTGTTAGATCTCCGCAGGCGCATGCTGTAAAAAACCTTCACATGATTAAGGGAAGCCATTTTCCGAATTGAATCAAAAAATAATAAGAGGTTATCGAAGTCGGGAATTAGAGAAAATAAAAAGCTGACTAGTGGAAACATGAAGGAGAAGGTGAAGGTGCTTGCATTTGTTGGTGCCCAGTGCTACGTCATAAGCGTCGTCGAACTTGGTAGTGGCCGCACAGTTGATGATCACCTCTACCGTGGCCGAAAATCCTTTCGTCCGCTATGCCGAGAGTTTCTCCCACCGAAATATCGCCGGCCAAGGCATCTCTTTGTCCTTCACAAAACTCTTGAATAATCCAGCAGCTGTCCCATGGATATTTCGCAGCTCATCGAACAGCTTACAACTCAGAACCTGGAAGTTCGAATTGATTTGCATTTACGAAACGAAAAATACCGAGACATGGCATTGATTCTTCCATTGAATTTTTCAGACAAAGCCTGAGTTGGCGCAGACATGGGGTTCTTTGCAATTATTAAATATCTTTCATTCTGTGACCGCTGAAATCCAGACGAGCAGCATGGAATGTTTTGAGTTGAGTTGGACAGCAAAAGTCACAAAAGTTAACACCCATATGAATCATGGATAATGAGAGCGCTGGGGTACAAAAGGATTGCCCGGGCCTGTGCCGCTATTATATTATATCAGTGTGTAAGAAAGTACTGTAGAGGGAGAGATTGAGACTTGGGACATTGCCCTTTTTAATGAAGTGTCTGCAATTTCTTCTCTGACCAATCCCAATATATAGATTTCCCTTCTTTCTTTGGGGAGGAAATCCGTCAATGATAGTTATAATTAACTTTGGAAAACCTCAGTAATCAAAAGATAGGATCTCAAGACTAAGGAGCCTCGAAGGACAGAAATCCTAGTCATTCATCTAAAGACAAGTAGAATGACAAGGAAAAGTAAAAAGAAAAACAAAAGGATTAGGATAGGGATTGAAGGAGAAGAATTATCAGGCATAATTCTCCTAGTTCTCCTTCTTTACCCTTGTCATTGTCTTCATCATCAAATTCTGAGAAGAGGAGCTATTCCTAAGATAAAAGGAGAAGTGGTTGGGATCGGGATGGAGATGATAGGAGATCCCATTGTGATGATAGGAGTTGGGATCATAGACAACCACAAGGAAAAGAAGAGTACCATCAAGAACAAAGGTACAATAAGACTCATCATAGGCATCATGGCCATGAAAGGGGTCATTGTGAATGACACAACTATGATGAGCCTATGCTATCTACTAGAAACATGTTCAATATTTTAAAGACAATGAGAGTTCTACAAAGCATAAGAAAGATAGCAACATTAAGTGGTCATAATATTCCTAGGTTTGAAAGGGAATATACTACAAATCCACAAAATCATCTACAAGTTTTTCATGATGCATGTGCCTTGTTAAACATAGAAAATGAATGGAAAAAGCTTAAATTATTCCCAAAGACACTCATCAAAGAACCAAAATGTTGGTATCGATCCTTGGAATCAAAATCTATTTGTCGATGAAGTACCATGTTGGAACTATTCAACGACAAATACCAAACATACTCTAGAGTGTCTAACTTGTAGAGTTATATCTAAAAATGGAAATAGGAAAATAATGAGTCCTTGGATGCAGCCCTAGTCAGGTACTACTCTTTGTTGCACCAATGCTTAGGCCATGAATACTTTCAAAGGAAACAACTTCATCATATCATATATGAACTCCAGAATAACACTAGAAAAACCATTAGGATCTATGCCCAAGAAAGACTCTCTAAAATATGGATCTATTAGATTTAGAGGTTGATAGACCAAGTGGGCAAAGAAGGAGGAAAGTTGAAAAACATGAGTGCAGAGGAGTATAACAGGGACCCCTCCATTTACAAAACAGAGGTGCATTTCCATGATTTAGAGGAGGAAGCACCTCTTGATGATATGGTGTAGAGGAAGACATTGTTGATACAAAAATCTGTCACTTAAATATTGGCTAAGGTTGATAAAATGTGGGAATATTTAAACAAAAAGTTTCAAATAACTCTGAAAATTATAGAAGGAAGGGCAGAGTAAGAGTAGTGGTCAAGATAGAAAGGAAAAAAGGATACAAAAAGGGATTATCATTAGAAAAGGGTAAAGTTGTAGTGGTCAAAGAGATTGTAGATTTCAAAATGGATGATGAGGGATGTAACATCTATTACTATGAATTTCACAAGGGATGTTTCCGTATTGCATTACATTTGCAAGCCTCTCAGGTATATGCGTTAAATCCAAAACTAGCAAAGAGGAAGACACCCTAGTGGTTGTCTTACCCATAAGGCAACTATAGGTAGTAGTTTGACCAAACAACATATTATTTGAGTGGAGTACCTCTTCAACCTTAGGAGAAATACTAGCAATGGTAAAATCTAGAGTTATGGTAGATGCCACCATCTAGTAGAAATACCCTTATAGGCAGCCATATCCTCATGGATATTATGTCGAGTAGCTTGTATCTCCTCATGAATCATCTAGTCCTACATCCTTCTCTCATCATTATTGATGAACGGTGAGGTACCCCTATGCCCAACCATATGAATCATAGGCATTCATTTGTGATCCGGTTGAATTTTGCAGACTATAACTACTAAGTACGCTAGAGCCAAATAGTGTGTGTGTGTTGTTCATTTATTGTCTTCCCAGTCCCACTTATGGAATGCAATTGTATGGTTAAGTGTAATTGAGGTGTAAGATTTTTATTATTTTGTGTTTTTATGAAATTACTTGCCTAGAACAAAGATGAAAGTGAAAGTAAGAGTGATTAATTGCTAAGTAGACTATGGTCTAATCTAGCCTAACACAAGTAACCATACCCACTTCCTGGACACATCTTGAACTTTGTGTAAACATTGCTGGGTTGTCAAATGCTAACCGTTTTCGAGCTACCAAGTGTCACACGTATGTTCGAAGGGATCGTGCTTGTGTATTTTAATGATTTTCTTGATTAATCAAAATTAATTACTACATTAATAATATTTATGTAAATTGCATGAAATATAAATGCATAAGAAAGAAAGTCTTAAGTGCTGCAAGGAATGGATCAAAGAGTTTGTCTTTATTGCCAACACAATGGTGTGTTCAGGTACATCAATGCTTGAATAAAGATCCATTCACACTTAGACCTTCTGTTGTGAGCACTTGAAAAATATTCTAACTTTCAAATGAAAAAATTACAAGAGTTTTGCTCCTTGACTACCAAAAACTTACTCCAATTGTGTGCATGGTCGCTATATTTATAGAGCTGGAAGTAACCCTACGATATTGAATATACAATATTGCATCTTGGGCCACGATATCGCCTACCCGATATCATGTACCTGATATCGTAACCACCCCTATATTGGAGCATATGAAAAACATGATTTATCAATTATGATCCTCTAGAATATTATAGAGCACCTTCTTAGAGAAGTAAGTCTCCTTTTCTTTTTTCTCTTACATATCCTTAGCACCTCTTGCACCATCAACCACCATATCCTTACCACTTGCTCCACCTATGCAGGGAGAAATTCCACCACAACGATAGTAGCTAAATGCTATGAGGATAGTAACCTTATAGCTGGACATTTGGCTAAATAATTTTGAATAGAAACCTCAAAATAGGGTAGTCTTTAGAATAAAAAACCCCAAAAAATCCTTGTAGATACTTGTGGCTACTAACCGTACTTTCTCTACCTCTATAAGTACTATTAAGTAGCCTTCAAACCAAAAGTCCTCTAGTGTCTACATTGTCATGTTAACCCACACAACCACTGATTGGATAACGGTTGGTCACCTTTTCATGAGGCAATTTGATCTTGAATATCTTCTTATCTATTTACAAATTGTAGGAGACAATCCATGTAAGTTTATGTTGGATTTAGGTTCTAAGGTGAACTTAATCTCACAAGAAATGTACAAGACTTGGAACTTGTCTCCTCTCAAAAAGAGCAATATGAAATTGGAACTTGTAGATTATCCATTAGTATTCCTTTGGGGCTAGTGGAGGATATCATAACCATTGTCCATGGATGGTTATATCCTATAGATTTCTTTGTAATCAATCTAGATAATTGTAAGGGGGACTTCCTTATCATTATGGGAATGGCTTGGTTAAGTACCATAAACACTAAGATGGGGATTAGAGACCTTTCTTTGGAAATTTCCAAGGAAAATGAATTTGAAAAAATAAAGAAAAAGAGGGTTTCATGTATCACAAACAGTGACACAAGGTGCCATTGTGTATAGAAAATATGGATAGTCAAAGGTATATCTATCCAAGCATGCAACCCATGTGCCGAAACAATAGTTATTCAAAAGTTCCTATATGCAACAATCACGAAACAAGATGGTACCCAGTAGCTAACATCAAAGCATCAAGCTAAATTCACAATATGCATGAAATCATTAGAGAGCCTTACAAGTGCCTACATCGAGAATATGGATGAAATGAAGCAACTCCATAGTCAACTCTCCTACACAGAATGAAATGGATTGGGGAGAGTTGGAAATCCCATATCACTTCAAGTAGGAGTCCCTTGAATTGAAAACATTACTAGTAACTCTAGAATAATGCTAACCTTGCTCATGATAAGAAGAAGAAGTTGTCAAAGGTGGTGAACAAATGGCAAATAGCCTTTGCCTTGTTATATCATGAACTAACAGGGATAGATTCACGAATATGCTAGTACCTACCCTTCTAGATGGGATGAACATGTATTACATCCCAGACTACTTAACACCATCCTAACTATTTATTTTGAACTGATGTGGATTAGTTTATGGTTTTCCCAAGAATGGACTTGGTCTTGGTGGGGGGCTCACAATAAAGAATTCAACATGGCTACCACACCAAATCAAAAAACATTGGAAGGAACAGTTGCTTAGGAAATTAGAAACAACAATAGCAAGAATAGTAGCAACAACCAGAAAACCATAAGTTGATCCACATAAGGTGAAATGGATGATTGGGATGAACATGTATCACTAACAAATATCATCCTAATTGTCTATTTGGGATGAACATGTATAAACTCCCATGAGTATATGGGAGCTGATACATATTCATCCCAACTATCCATTTGACCCAATGTGAATTAATTTATAATTTTCCTCTATTCTTGCTTCTGCTCTAATGTCAATGATTTTAAATTTTGACTTCCCCAATTTTCTTAATTTTTTTCCTTGCAAAATTGGATTGTAGGTTCAAGATCTATCCCTTGTTGTGAATTTCAAGCAATAGTGAAAAACTTGTTTCCGCATTCCTAAAACTTGAGTTCAAACATGTAAAAGAGCCTTCAATTCATAATACCCAAGTTAGAACTTGAGCGTAACCATTCAAAAATAGCTATTTGAACTTAGGCTTATCCACTTAAAAACAACCTTCAAAATTAAAATTTTATTCCTTTCTAAGTTCAAGCTTCCCCGTGCATGCTCTATGATAATAGAATGATGGCTAAGGTTGTAGATCTCTGAGTTCCTGCTGATTTAGATGTAACTTTTTCCCTTGTGATGAGTGGCGAGGTACCCCTACACTCAACCATACGAAACGAGCGTAGCATGTGCGATTTGGTCAAACTCCGCAGACTAAATGCCTACATGCCCCATGGAACACTTGGGGTTAATCATTCATTGTCTTCCTAGATTTACTTGTAGTTGTCACAGTGTATGGTTAAGTAAGTCTGAGGTATATGATTTTTATAGTCTTTTCTGGTTTTATGTCTTCTATGCTAAAGAGTGAAGGGTTGAGATAGCAAACTAACTCTAACTAAGGACTAAGTCTAAATTAACTAGCGTCAGCATCCATTCCCACTTACGGTACACACCCTAAACTATGCAACTATGGCTACCAAATGCTAATCATTACTGGGATCACCACACTTAATGCACGTGCTTGAAGTGGTTGTACTGAGGCACTTAACTAGCCTAAACATAATGAGTAGTTGATTCCTTGACTAGCCGTACACATTCGTAAATGCTCGTAATCAAGTCGTACTCATTCCGCATTCTAGGAGATAAGGGTGAGAAAGACTAATCGCGATGAGCAGCCGATTCCTTAATTAGCCGTACACATTCGTCAATGCTCGTAATCAAGTCATACTCATGTCACGCTAATGCAAGTAATAAATAACAAGTAAGAAATAACATGTAATAAACCTATTCCATGCACTACAAGGTTTATCCACAAAGCTCGTATTTATTGTCATACACAACTTGCGTTCATGTACAAAGCTGCTCGAATAAAGTTCTGTTCACTTGGGAACTCCTATTGCGGACACATGGAAAATATTCTATCTCTGGAGTGATCAAATTGCCAGAGTTTCCCTACTTTTAGCCTAGGATGAGAAATAAGGGGAGTGCCACCTCTTATTTATAAATTTGGCGATGGACCGCGATATTGTGTACGTGACATCGCAGGGGATGACTTGATATCACGTACACAATATCACATGGGATGTGATATCATGGTGGCCATGATATCATGTACGCGATATCATGACTTGTGCATATCGCGTCTCATCATACCCCCATGACTGAATGAAAACTCGTCCTCGAGTTCCTTACAATAATACTGGAAAGGTATGGAATTATTGAGGGGAATGGAACTAATGAGATGACATGTGCACGGATCATCATTACAAGACTTGAAAAAACTGGTGTTCATGACAACAAGGGTGAACACCTTATTACAATGACATCAAGCCTCATTTGGTAGCTGAGAAAGAGAAAGAGAAAGAAGTGTTGTTACTGGCAACGCCAAGATTGTGCCTTTGTTGTCCATCCATAAGCGCACCATCGATCTTGCTCCTTGCATAGCTACTCCATTCCAAGTGTTTTCTCTAGATCCAATTCTGTTGTTGTATGATTGCCATCTGCACATACAACACAATCATATATTAGCAAGGGTACATGAATCATCATGTAATTGATACCTTACTTCGGTGTAAGTTCATTGGCTAGGTTGTGGTATGGCTAATACAGATCTGGGGATATCTTAATAATGACTACCGAAGGTGTAGGGGTTAGGAAGAAAATCAAAAATTTCAGGGCTAGGAGAAAATCGAAAAAATCAAGCCCCATACCCCCATGACTAATCACGAACCTCCGGTAGCATGAGAATGGAGAAAGAAAAGGAGTAAGAAAGATAGATAAAAAAGGGACAACTATGACATCGATGAAATGGATGTTGGGATGGAAATGAACAAAATGAAATTAATTGCAAAATTTTAAGTGAAAGAATTTAACTAATGCTCCAAAGAGGAATGTCAGTGGGTCCTCCCTAAAGTAGGCTGATGCCCTGAATGCCCTGACAAACCCACATTCAAAGAGTCCGTAGGCTCTGTGAATGTTATTTGGAACAAGAGTTAAAGGCTTAACCACAAGCATTTACCAAAAAGAAAATAATGCATCAACCAAAATATATATACTAATGATATAACCGGCAATGAGGTGAACAATGGAGAGAAGGATGGAGAGAAGAAAATGGAATGGAATCCCAAGAACAAGGTGGTGTACAGCCCCTTGTGTGTTTTATGATTAATGTGACTTGGCAAGTCTCATTCCAACTCCGGCCTCAAACCAACCACATCCAGTGACTTCGCATCAATGCTTTTGGCCTAACCATCCACTTGGGTAATAAGAATGCATCTCCAAAGAGCCACCACCATTCCGATGAAACAAAGGAGAGAATGGGAAGTGAGAAGGGGCTTAGTTAGAGAGAACACTTTAGGTTCCATAACTAGTGCTAGTAGCCCAAATATTATTTCATCTAAGGGGTGTGCTTTGAATTATCACTTTGTTTTTTTTTTTT
>MNCI01009454.1:76211-180845 GCA_015680685.1 Gnetum montanum
CTGGGTAAGACCAACCACACACAGTGGTAATGATGTCCTCCACCAATCCCAAGGGAATGGTGATGGACTAGTTTGCCAGCTCTAGTTGAATGTTACTCTTCTTAAGTTGGGGCAGGTTCCAGGCATGATACATCTCTCATGAAATTAAGTTGACTCTGGAACCTAAGTCAAGAAGAGCCCTATGTGGTTCATTTTCGGTGACTTGTAAATAAATTAAGGGACTCCCAGGGTCAGTTAATTTCTTGGAAAGGTGGCCTACCTTTATCTAGTTGGTTACGGTATGAGTTAACTTAACCATATGCATTAAGCTCTATTTTTGGATGGAAGGGTGCTTCGAAGTGTTAATGGTGGAGGAGTGTACATGGGCTCAACTTCTTGTTGTTGCGAGAGTTTGTCTAGGATTTTGATTTTGAAGTAGGGTCTTCTCTTTTTACAGTTGTCAAAACTAGTAATAGGTTGGATATTTACAGCTCTCATAGCGTGACGTTGCTGCGGTTGAGGAGGAAGTTCCCCTTGCATTGTTGGAGTAGGAGGTGTTATAGGAACTACTTGTGGTGGAAGAGGTGCGGATGGATTTGGAGGATGGTGTGGGTATGGACTGTCTCCCGAAGGAGAAGGAGTCCTTCTAAAGTACTCCCGAACTTGGTAGTGACGATTGAGGGTTGTGTGACTCATAGAGTCACTTGGAGAAATCGGCTGTTGCACATAATATCCATAAGGGTTAGGTTGTCTGTAAGGGTATTGTTCTGTTGGCAGTGGCATCCCCCATGACTGTGGGTATTTCCACTGTTGAAGCTATCCGATGGGCTGTGGTGGAGTTCCACTTGGATAATACGTTAGTGATTGGTGGAACTGCCTTGGGTTACCTTGTGGATAAGGTAACCTTCGGGGTGTTTGCTGTTGGTTGAGTCTTGGATTAAGTGCATACACCCCAGACTCCTGTAGATGTGAGATGATGGGGCAACATCCCTTAGGATGGTCATAGTGGTAGATCTCACATCCACTGTCATCTTCTGTGTGAGAGTCCACAGCCACATCGGAGTTAGTGATTTTCCCCTTACCCTTGTAATGTGCAGTGCTTAAATCTCTCCACTTTTTTTTACCTTTGTCAGTACTTTGTTCTACCTTAGACTCTTCTACAATTTTTAAGATAGTTTCAATTTTAGAGTCTAATGAACTCCATACGTCATCTACCTTAGCCGTTATTTTTGTTGTTAATTTTTGGATCGGCAAGGTTTTCCGGTTCACCAACTCTTTTATTGGTGACTCATCCTCTTCATCACAAAATTTCACTCCCTTCTTTCGAAGAGAGGGATCACGATTGTACTCTTCTATACTTTTCCTTTTGCATAGCTCACCTTCTTCTTTTGCTACTTGTTTCAACAAGCTATGTATTTCATGGGCTCTAACTTGTGAGAGTCTCCCTTGGGCATAAGTTGCAAGGGTTCTTCTAGTTCCGTGCCTTAGCCCATCCACGATGTGGTGAAGTCAATCCCGTTGAGCGTACCCATGGCCCGGGAAACGATGTAACAATGTGTAGTAGTGGGCCATGGCAGCATCCAAGGGTTCATATGTACCTTTCTTCTAGCATTGGATCTGCTTACGCAAATTAGACACTCTGGAGTACGTCTGATACTTATCGTTGAACAGTTCTAACATCGTACTCCACCTCCTGATGGTTTCTAGTTCTAAGGATCGGTACCAACTCTCTACTTCTTTGGTGAGTGTCCTTGGGATCAACTTAATTTTTTGCCACTCATTTTCTATATTCTGCAAGGCACAGGCATCGTGGAATTCCTGTAAATGATTTTGCAGATCAGCATTGTATCCCCCTTCAAATCGTGGGATGTTGTTCATGTCTAAATGCCTGATCCAACTATCCTTTAAATGCCTTGTGGGAATCCTAACTACCTCCGTTATGTCAAGAATACTTCAGGTTGCGATTAGGGGCTCGTCATGATCATCTCTTTCATGACGCCTGTGATGTCTGCGTTGTTCCCTACTCTCCCTACATCCTTGCCCTTGTCCTCTCTCTCGACTTTCCCATTGAGGTCTTTCATCCTTCTTACCTTTATCCTCATCTTTATGTTCATGGTGGCTGTGCCTAGATGTGGAAGGAGAGGGTGAGTGATGGCATGAAGGAGAAGAAGAAGGGGAACCATCACCATGATGATGTTTCTTGCCTTCTCTTCGGCTACTACGACCCCGATCGTGGTGACGATCTAAGTGCTCATCCTTAGCATGAGTGGTTGTCCCTTATGTGAATAGTTGGTGTTCACGGGCATCAGAACCAGTGTTATGTATCATTGATCATAGGTTCTGATACCCAACCTCCTCACCATCATTAGAAGGGGGAACATCATTTGCTAAAGAACCTGTGATAAGGGGTTCCTCATCTCCTATTTCACTAAGGACATGTGGGACCTTGCCCTTCAACAGTGCATGTTGACTCTCCTACCTTAAGTCCCTCATACATTGGGCATCTGTGGGATAATAATCCCTCATATCAAAATCTTCCACAACGTATTCAGCATATAGTTCTTGCATGCTAATTTGTGCCAAGGCACGGAAAAGCATATGAGAGATTGATCGATCTGGGGGTAACACGATGTTACCTTGTAAATCTCTCCATCACAGCTATTTGTCTTTATGGAGGATAAAAGTAAAGTTAGGGATATACTCATCAGGATGAGTATATGTCATCTTATATTGTTTAGGACTTGGATGATTTTGGTTATGTGTTTTATGTTGCCGACTGTCTCGTGTATGGTCCTTAGGTGGTGAGTTTCTCTTATGAGAAGAAGGAATTTTTATCAGTGTGCTATTTCACCATTATATAAATTTTCTCTTTTGATTAACCTGAAGGTTCGTTAAGGCTCACAATGATATGAGTGATATCCCTTATGTTCTATTCAGCGCACAAACACTTAGTCCCCGGCAAGTGGAGAGTTACCTCTACACTCAACCATATGAAACGAGCGTAGCACATGTGATCTGGTCANCCTACACTCAACCATATGAAACGAGCGTAGCACATGTGATCCGGTCAAACTTCGTAGACTAAATGCCTACACACCCCATGGAACACTTGGGGGTTAATCATTCGTTGTCTTCCCAGACTTGTAGTTGTCACGGTGTATGGTTAAGTAAGTCCAAGGTATATGATTTTTATAGTCTTTTCTGGTTTTATGTCTTCTATGCTAAAGAGTGAAGGGTTGAGAAAGCTAACTAACTCTAACTAAGGACTAAGTCTAAATTAACTAGCGTCAGCATCCGTTCCCACTTACCGTACACACCTTGAAGTATGCAACTGTGGCTACCAAATGCTAATCGTTACTGGGATCACCACACGTAACGCACGTGCTCAAAGTGGTCGTACTGAGGCACTTAACTAGCCTAAACGTAATGAACAACCAATTCCTTGACTAGCTATACACATTCGTAAATGCTCGTAATCAAGTCATACTCATACTGCATTCTAGGAGATAAGGGTGAGAGAGACTAATCGTGATGGGTAGCTAATTCCTTGATTAGCCGTACACATTTGTCAATGCTCGTAATCAAGTCATACTCATGCTGTGCTAATGCAGGTAATAAATAATAGGTAAGAAATAACATGTAATAAACCTATTCCATGCACTGTAAGGTTTGTCCACAAAGCTCGTCTTTATTGCCATACACAACTTACATTCATGTACAAAGCTGCTCGAATAAAGATTCGTTCACTTGGGGACTCCTACTGTGGGCACATGGAAAATATTTTATCTCTAGAGTGATCAAACTGCCAAAGTTTCCCTACTTTTAGCCAAGGATGAGGAATAAGGGGAGTTTCGCCTCTTATTTATAGATTTGGCAACGGACTATGATATCATGTACATGACATCGTAGGGGACGATGTGATATCGCGTACGCGATATCGTGGCTTGTGCATATCGCATCTCATCACCTTGTTTCCTTAATTTTCACATGATTGCTTCTTATCCTCTACAATTTTCGATTCTCAAAGTTTAGCCATCAAGTTATTTTCGTAATTTTTCACATTTCCTACTAGAGACTCTGAAGCACATTACAAATAGGACTTAATGACACTAGCGACTACCATAGCATATTCATGTTCTACCTGATAGAACATGATGCTATACCTAATAGGCACATTCATGTGTTTGTTTAGAGCAACAAAATAGTTATAATTAGAAAACTTCTATTTTACACCTCAAGTTACAACACTGCCTTACACTGGTAGTTTCCAAGGACAAAACAATATTTTGTACTACAATGGCTTATGTACCACAAGTATGAACTGTGATAACAACGCATTTCTTTTCTATGCTTTATTAATCAATAGAGGGAATCTAACAACTATAACTTTAGTATCATAAACGAAACTAGTCATGTTACATGAAGGGTTGGAAATATACGCTCAAGATGACAGAAGTATGGGTGCTTGATCATGTTACGGTTTATTTTTCTAGAAAATAGAATAAAATAACTTGATACATGCAGAGTGTCCAACTCTCATTCCAAGTGTACCAAACAGGGAAATATTGATTGAAAACCATATAATAATAGAGGAAAAGAAAATGTTTAAATGCTTTCAAGAAAGGGTGGAGGAGCCTCTTCTTCCAAATTAGAATTAAGATTCTTAGTTGGAATGTGAGAGGCCCTTATTTTGTGGTTATGCATTGCTAGCCTTAGATAAAGAAGAAAAAAAAATAGGAGCAAACAGAGGCAATTGAATTTCACACCTTTATTCAACTCATAATGACTTTTAAATAGGCACATACATCAATGGAAAATAACAACTAAATCCTAATATGAAGCAACTTCTAAAGAAAGAAAATAGTAGTTGAATCCTAATATGAAGCAACTTCTAAAGAAAGAAAATAGCAACTAAATCCTTAAGGATAGTTCCTAAAGGCTAGGACAAACAAAAAAAGTATGTTTAATAGTTAAACACATTTAACACCCTTCCATAAACTAAAAGTTTGTAAACTATCATTTTAACAAAAATCATTCAACGTGCAAACTCCAAGCTACTTTCTCAGCTTTTGGAATGTTGATAACTTGAGGGGTTTAATTAGAATATTAGTGAGTTGATCTTCACTCTTACAAAACACCAAATCAATAACACCATCATTGCATACATCACGCAAGAAGTGAAATATCACATCAATATGGTTGCATCTTCCATGTAGCATAGGAGTTTTAGATAACTTTATGGTGGAATTTTTGTCACAAAAAATTGTAGTAGCCACCTCTTGCTTGAAATATAACTTATTAAGAATTTTTCTTAGCTAAATAGCTTGGTAAGCATAAGATGTTGGAGCAAAAAATTCAACCTCTATGGTTGACAATATGACAATTTATTGCTTCTTGGATGACCATGAAACAACCCCTATGCCCATCATAAAAACCTATCTTGAAGTGCTCTTCCTATCATCTTGATCTCCTACATAATCACTATTAGTAAATCCCACAAAATTAGATTTCTCACCTTTCTTGTAAAAAAACCCAAAATCGTTAGTCCCTTGCAAGTAACAAAATATTCTTTTAGCAACCAANCAAGATAGTAATGCATTTTTCCAAGATCAGTCATTTCAAACTCATCCATCATTGACTTCTTAAATTTTTCAAACAAATTACTATCATTCCCAGTGAAAATATGATTAGCAACATATAAACATATAATGAGTAATTTTCCTCCATTAATCTTTGTAAAAAGTGTATGCTCATATGGATATTTTTGAAATCTCTCCATAGAAGAATAGGTATTTATATGACTATACCAAGCTCTTGGAGCTTGTTTTAGTTCATACACAAAATATTTTTTTAATTTATAGACCTTGTGCTCACTACCAAGCTTCACAAAACTAGAGGGCTGATCAACAAATACTTATTCCTCCAAGTCTCCATGTAAGGATGCAGAATTAACATCCATTTGGAAGATAGGCCATGAATTTTTTGTTGCCAATGCAATCACCAATTTTATTGTATTATGCCTTGCAATAGGAGCAAAGACTTCTTTATAGTCAATCCTATATTCTTTCTTGTATCCCTTAGCCACCAATTTTTGCTTATACTTGTCAACTTTACCACTCACCTTTAGTTTTGTTTTGAAGACCCACTTCAAACCAATGGTTTTGTGCTCTTTTGGAAGATCAACTAGCTTCCAAGTACCATTTTTCTTAATGGCTTCAATTTCATCCTCCATCACCTTTTTTCATTTTGATTCTTTAATAGCACTTTCAAAAGTTGTAAGATCACAATCTGCAAACAAAGCAAAGTGGGTGACAAGGTCATCAGATTGGTCAATCCAGGTTACCTCATAATCTATCATCCATAAGGGTCTTTTTTGAATATGATGAGATTTAGCTGCTACTGTTGTTGGTGAAGTCTCAGCCTTCATAGTTCTTGGTGCTTTAGCCTTCATGGCTTTTGGGATTTTCACCTCCATAATTCTTGGTGCTTTGAAGTCTATAGTTCTAGGTTTTGTAGTTTTGGATGCCATGGAGATTGTAGTTTCACTATCAAAAATAATTGAAGTAGGCTTCTTCCCATTCCAGTTCTAAGTGCTCTCTTCATTAAAGATGACATCTCTATTAGTTACAATCTTCTTTGTTAGAATATTATACAATTTATATGCTTTGGATGCTTCACTTATGCCAAGAAAGACATTTTTCACTCTTAATCCTCCAACTTCTTCCTCTTCTCATTAGGGATATGTGTGTAGGCAATGCAACAAAAGATTCTAAAGTAATCCATTATTGGTTTCCTCCTACTCCAACCCTCTTTTGATGTCATGTTTTGAATAGCAAAGGTGGGACTTCTATCCAAAACATTGATGCTCCAATTCAAAGTCTCTAGCCCAAAACTCTTTGGAATACTTCCTCTTGCCAAGAGGCTTCTCATCATATGTGAGGATGGTTCTATTTTTCCTCTCTGATACACCACTTTGTTGTGGTGTATAAGGGGCTATGAACTCTCTCCAAATGCCATGATTCTCACAAAAAACATCAAACTCTTTTGAACAATATTCTCCTCCATGATTTATGAGAAGAATAATAATGATTTTTCTAGGCTTGTTCTCAACATGCACCTTGAAGCTTTTAAATGTATTAAAAGCTTCAAACTTCTCTTCGAAAAAATAAACCTACCTTTTTTTTAGTATAATCATCAATGAAGGTGATTAAGTACCTCTTACCTCCATTTGAAGATGGTTTTATTGGCCCACAAATGTCAGAGTGAACTAGCTCAGGGACATTCTTTACTCTCCATGATTTTCCTTGAAAGAATTGAGAATGATGTTTTTTACCAACAACACATTCTTCAGAGACTCTAGAAGGAATTTTAATTTGAGGAAGACCAATCACCATATTTTTTTATTGTAGAGTCTTTAATCCTTCAAATTTCAAGTGGCCATAGTGAAAATGCCAAAGCTATGTTGGGTCTTTTACTTAAACCTTTAGGCAAGATTGAGCACTTTTAATCCACAATGGAAATAATCCATTAGAGCTCATTTGAACAACTGCAATAGCTCCTCTTAAAGGTTCATAAATTTCATAAGCATCCTTCTGAATGGTTATTACATAACCCTTCTCTTTCAATTGACCAGCACGTAACAATTTCTTTTTAAATCATGAATATAAAAAACATTAAAATTTTTTTCTACAAAAGCATTCTTGGTTTTAATGTTAATATCTGCCTTTCCCATTACATTTACAATAGAACAATTACCAAAACTTATTATAGAATGAAAAATTTCATCTAAGTAATAAAAGGAAGACTTACATCCACACATATGATTTCTATAGCTAGTATCCACATATTATACATTTGACTAAGACTCTTGGTTGGCTTGAATCACCATCAACAAAGTCTCAGATTCCTTCTCTTCTACGAAATTTGGTTTCTCTCCTTTGTCATTGGGTAGTTTAGTGTAGCATTCGAAATGATAGTGTCCATATTTATGACATCTAAAGCATTCCACCTTAGATTTATCAACTTGTCCTCTACCTTTACATTGAAATTTATCACCATCCCTTTTGAAATGTCTATTGTCATCTCTATTGCCTTGATCTCCTCTTCCTCTACCTCTTCCTCTTGAGGAATAAGTAAAAGTAGAAGCCTTCAAAGCTTGCTCTTCAAAAGTTGAATTATGATCATCTTTTATTCATGGACTAACAAATAACCTTGAAGTTCATCAAGGGAAAGTGCATCAATATCTTTGGATTCTTCAATTGAACAAACAACATAATCAAACTTAGGGCATAGGGAACATAATATCTTCTCAACAATAATCAAATCCTCCATCTTCTCATCATGAAATTTCATGTTATTGGCTATCCCCATTGTCCTTGCATAATAGCTAGTAATAGACTCCTCATATTTCATCTGTAGAGTCTCAAAATTCCTTCTCTTGGCTTGAAGCTATGCACGCTTTACTCTCAAAGATGCCTAATGTTTCTTCTTCATAGAATCCAAAATATCCTTGGAAGTTTCTTTGCTAAGAATAGTCTCTAGGATAGAATAATTAATTACTTAAAGTAAATAATTCTTTGCGTTCAAGTCATTTAGCCTTAGTCCCTCTAGCTCCTTTCTTTTTCCATTTGTGAGTGCAGCCTTAATTGTGGGTGGTACTACACCATCTTCAACAACTTGTCAGTACTTCTTAGACTTAAAGAAATTTTCCATCAACATACTCCAATGGTCATAGTGATTGTCAAAATGTGGGATGGTAGGCTGTACAAAATTTTTAGAGGCCTCCTAAACTAGGTGCACTAATGTGCTTTTCTCTCTAGCCTCCTGAACTAGGCTTTCTCTCTAGCCTCCTAAACTAAGCTCCAATACCATTGTCAGCCTCTATGGCTATGCACTACTAGCCTTAGATAAAGAAAAAAAATAGAAAAAAATAGGTCTAAATAGAGGCAACTAAATTTCACGCCTTTATTCAACTAATAATGACCTTTAAATAGGCAAATACATCAATATAAAATAGCAACTAAATCCTAATATTAAGCAACTTATAAAGAAGAAAAATAGCAACTAAATCCTAATATGAAGGAACTTCTAAAGAAAGAAAATAACAATTGAATCCCTAAGGACATTTACTAAAGACTAGGACAAACAAAAAAATCATGTTTAATAATTAAACACATTTAACACTAACAAATCATCAATTCTTGGTCGTTGAAAAAGTGAATTTTTTGTATGTACAAAAAACTAAAATGAATGATGTTTAAAGTGTGGATATTTATGATACATATTTTTCGTCAATTTGGGTTCTGTTATCATCAATTCTTGATGGTCTTTTGAAAAAATGAATTTTTTATATTTGCAAAACATTATCATGAATGATATTCAAAGTGTGGCTCTTATGATACATCTTTTTCCTTAATGTAGTTTTTGTTTCATGAGTTCTTGTAATGGGCTTTGATGGTTTCTGGATTATTTGAAAATATAAATTTTCAATATCTTTATTGTGATTGATAAATTGCATTTTTATTAGCTACGATATCGAGCATCTGATATTGAAGCCATGATATCGTGTACCCGATATCGAGGCACAAGCTACAATTTTAGATATCTGATATTGCAGACATGTGATTGCCTATAAATATGACACTTAGGTGCATGGTCCAAGTAGTAATTCATTCCAACCTTAGTGAAACTCTTTCAATATATCTTTGTGATTTTAGTTCTAAGTACTTAGTAGTGTGTGCTTGTAGTGTGGTGTGAAGTGATTGAATGGAGTCTTTATTCAAGCATCTTGTACTTGGACACAAGTGTGAATGACAATAAAGATCGATATTACTTTTTAACATTGTAGCATCCACTTAGTTTCTTTATTGTTTACTTAGAATAATGTTTATTATTTTTCCATAGACTATTATTTATTGTTTTCTTAGTTATAGTGTACTTTCCCATAAACTTTACTTTTACTACTATTAAGCGGAATGTATATGACTGATTTTGAGCATAAAGTGTAATCATTTGGTAATCTAGTAGTATTATCCCTTGGTTCCCCCAATAGCGGAATACTTGGTAATCCTAATAATGATTACATAAGTCTAAGATGTGCATGGAAAATCATGATCATTTATCCATCATCTAGGATAGACTAGATTTGTTTATTATTTACTTTGACTTAGAAATTATTTTCATTTATCTTAGGTTTACTAGGAGTAGTATGGCTCACACAACATCAATTATCATATAGCTCACCATGAGTTAAACCATACACATCAATTTTTCTCACTCACGTGGGAAGACAATGGTCACAAACTTTAATCAATTACTAGCATAATCACATTACCTTATCCATGGATTATGATTAGGCTATATGTGAATACTTGTATCTTGTATGGTTGGGTGTTGGATTACTCCACTACTCATCATTGGCACCATTGTCAAGGATAAGTCAACGAATGTTAAGTAATTGATTCCATAAAGTTTGTTGTACTTAAAACACAAGGTCAAACTTCATAACCCTAAGAAAAGCACACTTAAAATAAACATATAAAAATACAATATGGCTTCAAACAAGAACATCATATCACCTACCAAGGAACCAAAAAGAAGCAGTGACAGAATTAAAGAAGAAGGCAACTAGAGCATGCCAATGCAGGCAAGGATCTCATATGCACATCATGATTCTTACTATTCTAATTTCACATTCATGTTGCATTAGGATGGGCAACTTAGTCAGAGAGATCATTAAGGAAACCTTGTTCTACCATTGAAACATTTAGCACCCATTATGCTCCAAACTACTCTTAAGGAGATGAAACTAAGTGAAGCATTTAGAGGGTATCATGAAACCAAGTACATGACACAACCATATGAACTTATTGACAAGCAGTTAAGGAAGGACCATGCAATGGAGGCAAGACATGAGAAATACAAAGGAAAGATAGTTAATTCTACTATCATCTTGGAGGAACTTGATGAAGGTGCATTCATTGCTAAACAACTCCACCACAATCATGAGTTCCAGTCATAGACACCTATCATTCGACTAGATGAACCTATTAGGAATAAATCACACTTCAAACTAGCAGAGAAGCTTAGGTAGGAGGAGAAAGGCTTAAGGCACAAACAAGACTCAAGGCCAAGAGTTTCTGCTAGATCACACAGAGATGAACATAAGAGTCATTCCAGGAGGATAAGTTGGTACTATTCTCCTATTGTCTCATCTACATCCTCATGATCATCAAAAGACTCTAACAGAAGGAGTTGAAACTACAAGGATCATGATAAGAAAGAAAAAAGAACTCATGACTACCATGATCATTATAATCAATATTTAGGGCATTCTAATTTGGAAGATGAAGAATATGAGTAGCGTAGATGAAGGAATCATAGAAATCATGAGAGGGATGAGCATAGAAGGGTGTACTACTATAACTAAACACATGGACTCGATCAAGATGATGAACCCTTGATTTCAACTCATAGTATGATTAACATGCGGGAAGGTGTTCACATCCCAACTAGGCATGTGAGGGATAGTCAAATCAAATGGCTCCCCATGTATAATATGCCAAGATTTGAAGGTGGTTATAATGTTGATCCAGAACATCACCTTCAAGCTTTTCACACAAGATATTGAAAGTGATTGGAAAAATTTGAAGTTGTTTCCTAAAATACTTGTGAAGGAGGTAGAGAGTTGGTACTAGTCACTAGAACATGAATTAATCAAACATTGGAAGACCATGCTTGAACTCTTCAATGATAAATATCAAACTTATTCACAAGTATCCAACTTAAGAAAAAAAATCCAGGAATTGAAGCAAGGGACTCATAAGACCCTTGATGTAGTAATAGTTAGATACTATTCACTGTTGCATAGGTGCTTGGGCCATGGATTTTTACTAAGGGAATAACTTAGACACATTGTAGATGGGCTATGAAGTAAAACTAGAGAGACTCTTGGGGTTTACGATAAAGGAAGATTATCAAAAATGACCATCCATTGCATCCAAAGACTAATTGGCTAAGTTGCAAATAAAGAAGATGAAATAAGAAAGAGGGAATCAACTGAGGAGTATAACGTAGATCCATCAATTAGAAAGTGAGATGTACACGTTTGCAATTCACAAGAAGAGAAAACCTTGGATCAAGCCATCCGAAAAAAAAAGAAGACTCTACTGATCTAGAAATCTATAAATAACATTATAACCAAAGCATAGAAAATGTTGAATTTTGTTGATGAGAAACTTACAGTTGCATTAAAGATCATGAAGGAAAGAATAGAGTAAGCCTTTGGAAAAGGAAAAGGTAAGAGGAAGAAGAAAGGATTTAGAAGAATGGAAAAAGTAGCTTTAGTGGCTAAGGGCTCAGACACCAGCTCCATAGATGAGGAAGGTTACAGATTGTGTTATTATGAACATTCTAAGGGATGTCGTCTAGTCATGGCACATCTACAAGAGACAGGAGCATACACACTCAATCTGAGATTTGTTAAAAATAAATGCTCAAAAGGTTAACTTATCCTCAAGGTAACTACTAACAAAACCTCCAACCAATGTACTATCCTAGTGGAGCTTTGTTGCAATTGCAGGAGCACTATTATTAACAATGGAAATAACCTCAATCGTGGGCTATGCCACCACCTTGCTAACAATATTCATACAGATAGCTAGATCTATATGGATATTTTGTCTAATGTCTAGTATCACATGGTAATGTAGCTATTCAAACCTCATAGTACTATCCAACATAATATCACAGATTGATGCCACCAAGGACTGATCCAAACTCATATGTTCATCCACCAATAGTTGGTCATTTTAATCAACACCTAAATCCTCTACCACCATTGCCACATCCTATTATATGGGGGGACTTACTATCACAACGACAACAAAAGAATGCTACTAGGGTAGTTAATAGGCATGAGGAGATGGTTACCTATGAATCTCAACCCAAGAAACAACCATTCTTTAGAACAAGTTCAAATAAGATTTAATGAATGGGGAACATGTCTACCTCCATCTCATCTACATCAAATCCTTCTTAACACAACAAGCTTCTAACTTTATCAAGTTTAAATATCAAAATTATCATGCTTACTCAAATAATAAATAATTAGATTAAGGCAAGGGTTCTTCCACATAAGAGAACTAATCCAGAAAGTCCCTTAGTTTATCTTCAAATAGTAAGACAAAAACCATGCAAAGCTCTATTGGATTCTGGGTTAGGTGTGAACCTAATATCTCAAGACATGTATTAAGTCTAAAATCTACTGCCACTAAAGAAAAGTAACATTCAGTTAGAGCTTGCAAACTAATCAATCATAGTTCCACTTAGACAAGTGGATGATGTGATTACTACCATTAATGATTGGTCTTACCCTATTGGTTTTCTAATCATTCACATGGGAAAAAATAAGGGGGAATTTTCAATTATCATGGGAAGAGCTTGGCTTAGTATCATCGATGCTAAGCTTAGAATTTGTGATTTGTCCTTTGAAATTTCCAAGGAAGATGAAGTTGAAATCATACAAAGATGAAGAGTTTCATGTATTACATACAGTGATAATGGGTGCAATTGCATGCAAAGAATTTGGGCTATCAAACAAGAAGATAAAAAGGCATGCAATGGATGTGTAGAAATAAGATGCATGCAAAATTGTTTGTATGCAGCAGTCACCCAACAAGAGGGCACCCAGTGGCTACTTACAAGTGAAGAAACTCAATTTGACAAGTACATGGAACCAGAAAAATAACTCATTAGTACCTACATTGCAAAAACTAATAAGGTAGAATAATTAAGGAAAGGGAACTCCTACCCTTAAATCAATTAGGAAGAAGAAATAGAATGGGGATACCTTGAGATCCCAAACACAATGGAACTAGAGCCACTATAATTGAAAGCCCTACCAACAACATTGGAATATGCATTTTTAAATAACAAGAGGCCAATAATTATCAATGCTAACCAAGAAGAAGAATAGAAAAGGAAGCTGCTGGAAGTGCTTAACAAATGGACCACAAAATTTGCATGGTCTTACAATGAGATCATAGGAATTGATCCATGAATTTGTCAATACTGGATCTATAATTATCTTGCAATCAAACCACAATGCCATCTTAATGAAGTCTCAATCCTAAATTGAAGGAGCTAGTCAATCAAGAATTGAAAAAAATTGCTAAAGGTAGGATTCATATATCCTATTGGGGATAGTGAATGAGTCAATCCTTTAGTGATTTTTCCAAAGAAGGATGGTAAATGGTGCATCGGCACTGATTTTTGGATGTTGAATTCTGCCACATTCAAGAATCACTTTCCTTTGTCATTTGTTGATCAGGTATTGGACATGATGACAGGACATGAGTATTACAATTTTTGGATGGATATAGTAAATATAATCAGATCTGCATTGCACCTAAAGACTAGGAGAAAAACAATGTTAACTAGTCCATGGGGAACATTTGCCTACAAATAGATGCCCTTTAGTCTTTGTAATGCACTAGCCACCTTCCAAAAATAGATATGTAATGGTGTTGAAATATTTATGGATGACTTTTCAATGTATAGGATAGATTTCCAACAAGCACTAGACTAGCTGGAGCAGGTACTTAAGAGATATGTTGAAACTAATCTAAAGCTTAATGGGTAGAAGAGCCATCTTATGGTCTAGGAAGGCATACTGCTAGAACATAAAATCTTCTAGAAAGGTATTAAGGTAGACCCTAAAAAGATTAGAGTCATTCAAAATATCACTTAATGGCCATAAATAGTGAAAGATGTAACGTCCTTTTTAGGCCATAAGGGATATTATAAGAGATTTATTAAAAAAATTTTAAAGATAGCCAAATTACTTGTAAAACTCATGAAGAAAGATGCACCTTTTGAGTGGATTGAGTCATGTGAGAAGGAATTTAAAGTTTTGAAGTAGAAATTAGTAGAGACACAAATCCTCCAAGCTCTAGATTAGTTAATATATTTTCATATAATGATTGATGCTTCTAATTATGTGCTTGGTGTAGTATTGACATAACTTGACGATTAGAAAAGATCATATTATATACACTATGCCAGTAGGAGCATCATTGGAGCATAATTAAATTACACCACAACTGAAAAGGAGCTAATGGCCATGGTGTACGCACTTAAAAAGTTTAGACATTATGTGATCATTTACCAAATCTATTTTCACATCAATCATAGTGCCATTTGATTTCTAGTGAATAAGCCAATGGTTCGTCCTTAAGTGATAAGATGGCTTGTGATTCTTTAAGAGTTTGACATCATAATGATTGATAAGAAAGGAACATAAAACATAGTTGTTGATCATCTATCAAGGTTGAAATGGGATTTAGACTATTGAGTGGAACCTTTTTTAGACCAATTTTCTGATGAGGACCTATTTACCAAAATAGTAAAGGTTGTAGATTCAATAGGGAAGCCATGAACCGTAAAGTACCTGACTTATCTAATAACACAAGAGCTTCCTATTGAATGAAATAGAAAACAACATGAGAAATTCCTTTACAAAGCAAAATGGTACATGGAAAATAATGGTAATTTATACAAGATCTGTGCAAATGGGCTTGTTAGGTGGTGCATGCAAAAATGTGACCAACAGAGTGTTCTACAAGACGTCCATGAAGGCCCATGTGGTGACCACTACACAAGGCATAGAATAACACTCAAATTACTGATGTTAGGCTACTTTTTCCCTACTTTATTTAGAGATGCCCACATTTTCATATAATCTTATGAATGCTACCAAAGAGATGGCGGAATTACAACTAGATATGAAGGGCCACAATACTAGATAGAACCACTGGAACCTTTTGATATTTTGGGAATTGATTTTATGGGGCCCATTCAACCAATGTCAAATGAAAAAACATATATTATTGTGATTGTGGATTACTGCATAAAGTGGGCAGAGTTAGTAGTAGTGAAAGATTCTACAACAAAAGTAGCTATCAAATTTTTCCAACAACACATGATGAATAGATTTGGGGTACCAAGAATGCTTATATTAGATAATGAAACTCACTTTACCAGTGCTACATTCAAGAAGCTTATGCAACAACTTGGGGTGAATCATAGGCTTACAACACCATACCACTCCTAAGCAAATGGTCATGTAGAAGTAACTAACTATAAAATCACTAGAATACTGACTAAGATGGTTAGAAGATTTAGAAGGGATTGCAGTACTAAATTAAACGATGCTCTATGGGCCTATAGGACATCCTAGAAACTAATTATAGGGTACACACCATACAAGTTAGTCTATGGCAAGTTGCTAATGCTCCCAATCTAGGTAGAGCTTCACACTTTAGCTACTGCTAGTGAACTTGATCGTAATTTGAGCTTAGCCCAAAAGGAATATCTAATGCACCTGAATCTTCTAGATGAGAATTGGCTAGTAGTACTTATGAGTACTAAAGTCCATTAAGCATTATCCCAAACTTAAGCATGATACACAAATAAGTCATGTAACTATACAATCGAGTGATAAGGTCCTCTTTGGGAGGGACCATACATTGTGCAAGCCACTTATCTATCTAAATCCTAGTCATTTACCCCAAAGAGCTAAGTTTCAAACACTTTGGAAGGGACCATACATTGTGCAAGCCACTTATCTATCTAGTGCCTTACATATACACCACCCATCCTATCCACATAAGCTTATCCTTCTTGATGAGCGGTAAGTAGATGCTATGTCCAACCATACAAATCACTTAGCATTCACATATGATTTGGTCAAATTACATGGTCTTATAGTCTTCTAAGTACATTGGTCTCTAGGAAGTGAAACTAACAATTGCAATTGTTATCTTTCCAATTCCACTTGTGAAATGTAAATGTATGGTTAAGTGTAACCGAGACATATGATTTTTATCATTTTTATGTTTTATATTTTAAGTTGCCTAAGAATGTAGAATAATGAATAAAATAATTAAATTGCTAATTTAATCTGACTAGCTATACCTAACCAATCTTAACATAAGCATTTGTTCATACTTTTTGTACACATCTTGAACATCTTTAACGCTATTGTGTTATCAAACGTTAAGTGTTACTAAGATTACCAAGTGCTAAGCATATGCTTCAAATGGTCATACTTATGTGCCTAATTAATCGTTATTTAATTTGGCTTAATTTAGATTACTTAATTACTTAATTAATTAAAGCATTAAAGGAAATTGCATAAAACATTAAATGCATAAATAAATAATTAAACTATTTTAAAGTACTATAATGTTTATAATAAAGCTCATCTTTATTATTGCACACACTACCATGCTCAGGTACAATAGTGCTGTAATCAAGATTTGTACACTCTTTTACTCCTTCTACAAGCACTTAGAAAGATATTGTAACTTTTGAGCAAGAAAATTGCAAGAGCTCCACTAAAACTATGACCAAAGATGCCATAAATAGGGTGGGTGAGCACATATTTATAGGTGAAAATAGACACTACATCAATGAGGCCACATCAACACATCAAATCCCCCATCGATGCAATCATGTTGATAGTCGACGGGGCCATGTTGATGAGGCCTCATTGATAAAATCTAAGAAAACATGACTCATCATACCCCCATGATTAAAGGAAAGCTCATGCTCAAATGAACAAGGAAGGAACAAGTTTCTTACAAAATTTTGGGAAGGTATAGGATTATTAACTAACTAGTGACAGTTACAAACAAAAACACAAATAAACACTAAGTGCCCAAGTGTATAGATTTACAATCATTACAAAATTTTGGTGTTGAGGATAACAAAATTGAACACCAAGATAAAATGACCAACACAATTCCTTTATTGATGAGAAGATGAGGAAAATGTTCAAATGGTCCTAGGTAGTGGAGGTTCTTGAGGCTTTGAAGGACTTTCTCCTACTTTAAGTACACAGGGTGTGGAGGTGATTATGGTTGACTTATAGTAGCTGTAACTTCTAGTGGAAGATAGAAGGCATTTGATAGTACCTTCATCTTCTCCTCCTTACTTTTGAGATTTTTTGTAGTCCACACCACATCATGAATGTGGGCCAATCTGGGAATATCCCAAGGATGGGGCATTTTGGGAAACAACTCCTTTGCATTAATGAACCAGGCAATAAAAAGTTTGCATTCAACGTTGAATGCCTTACTACATTCTGCAGCTTCTGATAGTCACTCATTCTCCTAGCCATGTTTTCAACTATAGATCATTGATTGGTGAAGTGTAGCTTGAGAACATCGAGTTCTACATTTGCCACCTCAAGCTTCTATTTGATGTCTTTGTAATGCTTAAACTTAACTTTATACAAGAAGTACAAATTGGCCACATGTTCTCCAATTCAGACTATCATTGTCTAGTAGTCAACATTTCTAGATTTGCATAATGAATATTGACTAAGTTCCATGTACTCTATCATCTTCTCAATCTATAGCTCCTTCATGCAGATCTCTACATTATTGTATTTATTGAGCCCATCAAAGACAAGCTTCCAGACATCACCTGCTTGCTTGAGTTGTTGGAGGGCCTCATTATGTTTTACCTTAGACATTTGAATATGTTTCTCATTGATTTCTTTTTGTAGACCAACTTGATCTCTAGAGTAATTTTTAACTTTCTCAAACTTAACAGCCTAATTTTTTGAGGTAGCTACGTCTATTACAAATTTCTGATGAAGAGCTTAGACTTCCTCCATGTAGAGATTTTTATTTTTTAGTGCCAATCTCCTTAGTTCATTGTTCACTCTAGCTAGATTCTCCTACTATTTATGGATAAAATCTCACATTTTTTGCTTCTACACATCAACATTCCATAGGTGATGATTTTTTTCTATCAAAGTTACATTCTCTTAGCAAATCTAGTTTAAGGCCTTTTGGACATCATGCATTGTGGCATTAACCAAGGACTGATTAAAGATCATTGTTTTCATTGCATTTTCAACCTTTTTGAGCTTGTCTAGAGGTTGTTAAAAAGCTTCATCATGGATCAGTGTAGGGTTGAGAAATGTAGAATTAGCAAGGCTAGCTCTTACTTCATCACCTCCATAGCCAAGCATTGGTTTTGAGCTTGAGCTGTTTTGAGTTTCCCCACCATGATAATGCATTCTTCCCTTGATTTTAATAGCTTCAACTAGTTTACAGTGATTGTATCCAAAAGGTCAAGGACATATGCAATTAGTTGACTAGTTTTCACCAGTTGGTTCAATAACTCCTCGGGCTGAGCTGCACTCAATCTGTTGCTAATTATTCTTGTGGATGTTTGCACATCTATGAGTGTAAAAATGTTAGGTACAGACATCATAGGTGTGTTCAATGCCTCAAAAATTCTATTAGCAACCATCTTTGCTACTATCTCCTATCGATGATGATGCATCACTAAGACAACTACCCCCTTACCGTCCTCTAGATGCACCAAGAAAGTAGTGGCATTCCCAAAGATTTCTAGGAATTATTACTATTGTGAGAGAGATACCATTACCTCTTGGGCACTAGTATTAGATTTTGTAGGTAGCTATGGTCTTTGGGATGAGAAAATTGGTTTTCCTCCCTCCATCTATCTGATGATTTAAGCTACTTTGTTGAGGTGATTCATCACAAGGAAATAGATAGATGGATCACCACCACTCATTCTTACTTGCTTCTCCTACTTACAAAAGAGCTACTCTTAGATCTTGGTCATTCATTCAAGGGTAGTGTGGGACTCTAGCATTATTTCATGAGTGGATGGTGGAGGTGGTGGTTGCTGATCCTCTTCATTAATTTTGCTAGGGGTCTTGTCTTTCATCATTTTTTCCCAAAAGGTAGAAGGAGCATGTCTAATTGTATTGTTGACATAGTGAACTATTCTTATTGATTTGCATAGTTTTTTGATGAGGAAAGAAAATGGAAAGGGCTTCCTTTACATTTGTTTTTCTTAAATTTCTTTTCTATCTCTAGATAGATTAGTTATGAAAGTTTCATAGGGAATTTTCCACTCAGAGCAACACATGCATGAGCAGAAAAGGTAGTCACCTTACTAGGCCTCATTGTCAAATTGAGGTGATAGGACGCTATCTTAAAATATATGTGCTCTACAAAGGTGTGTGCACCATACTCATTGTGGTTCACTCCATAACATCACTGGGTGCACTCCTTCTTTGCCTTCAAGTTTGCTTGTGTGGAGATCTTTACCAAATTTGTTCCAATATCAAGCAACCCAAGGGCCTACATAATGGCCTCCACTAAGTAGGACATCTAAATTCCCTTGATCTTCAGAACAGCTCTTGCCTACCTATCATTCTAGAAGAGATATGCATCTCCCATGTACCATTCCCCATTAGAAGTGATGATTGGCCACATGGGAGAGTTCTACAACTAGATCTTGACTTTTGCTAGAGCATGTTCTAAGAATGGTCCAAAGTTTAATTCTTAGAGAACTAAATATTAGATCTCATGAGGCTTGGTTTGATCAAGGCAAGCTTGAGTTAATGTGATCTCAAGTCTTGGTACTAGTCCTAGCACCTCATCTTGATAGGATTGTTTAGTTATGATTGTTTCCTTAGGAATTTGTTGGACAAATTCCACTTTGGGCTCCTCTTAAAGAGGTCCCATCACATGAGTTTATACTACTTATTCTTTAGCTTGTTCTTGTTGATGCTTTCCAACTCTAGGTCATTTGTCCCTGGTTGGGATGATCCTCCTTTTTGAGGGTGTTTCGGTCTAGGTGCCATCTGTAATCACAACATGACCAAGGATTAGCACTTAATGTGTAACTTTGAAACATTTGGAATACCTTATCTCTTAGGGCAAGTACACTTGGCTAAGTTGTGAGCATGGTCAGTTTGATTATTTTAATATTATTTTATTATTACTTGATTAAATAGATTATTGGAATGTGTTGGAAGGATTTAACTCTCATTACTTAGTATTATAATATTATTGATTCATTAAACCCATGGGGAAGTTAGAAAATTTTTGAAAATTTTGGTCATTAAAAACCTAAGGTTTATGATCCCCACAATGTAGAATGTACTTCCATAAGCTACAAGACTAAAGAATGGAGTGAATTAGACAAACGGTTTGACAGTCATGAGCTTTAGAAGGGTTTGAGCTCTGAAAAATTGCAAAAACTCTCCTTACATTTGAAGTGAATGACAAAAAATTCCTAAGTGGAGGACACTATATATAGAATTTTTTTCATGTGTCAACTGGGCCTTGTTGATGAACATAGTCAATGTGGCCAACTCCATCAAATGGGCCTAGTTGATGCAACTATTGATCACTTTTTGACTAGGTCAAAATTCAAAAAAATACAAATTATTTTTAAGTGAAATTGGAATGAAATGGAAGCCCAAGAAGCTAAGAACATAATGAGATGCATGAAGAGGTCTTGATATTTTACAATTGATGGAGATTGATTGGAGAAATGCCTTAAGGAGAACATAGTGGGATGCAACTGATGGAGAATGCAAAAGATTTGATTGCCAAAATATCTAAGGATAAGGGACTTAACTACTCAAACCAAGAGACATGCAAGTGGATCCTTCCCATTGCAGGTTCATGTTCTTTTTATCCTTACATGACCTCAACTAAGGAGTTTGTGAACCCTACAGTTGATTAATGATTATGAAAAGTTAAGGATCAAATCCAAAAAAATGCATCTAAGAATTTTAACACATCAAACTAAGACATTGAGAAAAACATGAAATTTGGTAGTGAGGTGAGTTATGGACAGCATTGATGAATGTGAGAGGAAGTGGAATAGAATTCCTAATCATGGTCACACAGTCCATTTTGGATTCTAGTGGTTAAATGACTCCATAAAGTCCATCCTTAGTCTAGATCAAAACCAGCCACTTTCAATGACTTTGCATTGTCACTCTAGGATCAATCCATCTCTTCAAGACACAAGAATGCTCCCACTAACAACCACCATTCCTTATTTGAGAATAAAAGAAAAGTATGAATTGAGAAAGGGCCTTAGTTAGAGGGGACCTTTAGGCATGGGTAACATGTATTTCTAGTCGCATAACCAATGCTTGTAGCCTATTATTTTGTCTATGGGATGTGCTTTGAATTCCCATCATGTTTTTTTTTGTTTTTATGGATTTTTGGATGGAAACCACATCATGCAAGGATTATTCAACTTCTTGTAATTGGTCAACATAGAATGGTAAGAAATCCATGGAAACACCCATGCACTCGAGTGAGTAGAGAGGGACAAAGAGTACTGAATCCTGTTAAAGTCATATCTTGTTCAAACCTTTGAATCTTTTCCAAGTTTGGAAACTACCAAGGTCACAAGTTCAAAGTTTTATTAATAGAAAGGAACTTCATATTTTCAAAACAAGGAAAATCTTAGAGTTTGTGGATGTGTGGATGATATGGACTCATTTCCTGTTCCATGAAAAAAAAAACTTCGTGTTTGTCATCAGTCATCAAAATTCCAAAATAGAAACCAAACATTAGCAATTAAAAACATTAAGTACAAACCACCATTAGAAAACAACTACAACATTGCTATTTCCTATTGGCAATAAAAAAATTTTATTAGAAAAAAAGGAAAATTCACATCAAAATAAAGGAAAATATAAAAGTAATTATAAAATATTCAAGAAAAATAGAAAATAAGAAAAATTCACACCAAAATAAAGAAAAATATAAAAGAGATTGTAAAATATTCAAGAAAAATAAAACATGCTAACGATGTTGTAAAATAAAAATTTGGAAAAATAACAGTGTAAAACAGAAAGGTATAAAAACAAAATAAGTGTAAAACAAAAAAAGTAGAAAAATTGAAAATACACTCATATGATCATCATGAATGGCCATCTCCCCCATGACTGAGTTGAAAGGAGGAGATTCGAAAGATTGAGTGTGGTTTTTCATTCAATGAGGTGTTGATGGCATTGGCTTACTTAGGCTTATGGAAAATTTTAGGTTATTGCATGTTGACCAATTGTTTCTTGTTTGGGCTCTTAGGTTTGTAGATCAACATGACCCCATAAGGAAAGGTTTCATAAATGATGTAAGGTCCTTCTCACAACATTTCAAACTTAGTTTGTTGAGGTATGTGTATGGGGTTCTAGTAGAGGACCTTATCTCGAAGTTGAAATTTTACCTTATGTATTCTAAGGTCATGACATTTTTTGTTGAATTCCTTATGCACTTCATTCAAAATAGGGTTACCAATTGATTTTCATCTAGTATGTTGAGGTTGATCAATCTCTCTTTCTATGTTAGGTTGAGGTCAAGATCTAGATCACAGGCTGTTAAAAGTGTATGGAGCTCAAATTGAATTGGAAAAGTTGGTAATTTTCTATACATCAACTCATAGGGAGAGTAGGCTATAAGGAGCTTTCATGTGGAGAAATAGGCCCAAAGGGCATTGTTCAGTTTCAAGCTCCACTCTCTCATATATTTAGTAATTGTTCAAGTTAAAATCTTAGTGACCTCCCTATTGGTAAACTCTACTCCTCCCTATTGGTAAACTCTACTTGATCATTGGCTTAGAGGTGGTAGGGTGTTGTTAGTTTATGTTCAACTCCAAGAATTACATGAGCTTGCGAAAAGTAGCACTTGAAAAATGAGTACCATTGTCAAAAATTAATGCATGAGGCACTTCAAACTTGTTTACAACATTTTGTTGTACAAACTAAGCAGCAGTGGAAGATGTATAGTTAGTGACAACTTTTTCTTTTGTCCATTTGGTAAAATAGTCAATAGTTACTATTATGGATGCCTTTCCATTTAACATGGGCATAATGGGACCCATGAAGTCTATGCCCCAAATCTAGAAAGGTTATAATAGTTAGATCCACTTTTGAGGTCCTTCATTCGAGTGGTCATCCCACCATCTTGTTGACAACATTCACAAGAGTGGACAAACTGGTGGGAATCCCTAAATATTGTTGGCTAGTACTACCCTACCATAATAATCTTAATGTTCCTATGTCACTTTTCATAATGTCCCCCACAAGATCCCTCATAAGCATCTTGGAGAATGCATAGTTGAGTAGCATTAAGAACACAACAATGAACCAAGCCATCGATGTATACCTTGTAAAGATGTTCATTAATCTCCATGAATCATTTGGCTTGATGAAGAAACTATTGTTTCTTCCAAAAGTCTAAGTCTTATGGCATCTCCTAAGTGAGAAGATAAGTGAGGATGCCATCATACCAGTTTTATTTAGTAGACACTTGTTCATTTATTGCACTAGAAAAGAGAAGTTCATCAAGAAATTGATTAGAGAGTGAGCTTTCATCCTCTTTGTTATCCCATTGTGAATGAGACAAGTGATTAGTGACCACATTTTTAGTTTCTTTTTGATCTACCATTGTAAGATCAAAATCCTATAAGATCACCAACCATCATATAACATGGGGACTTACCATTAGTTTATTCATTAGGAAGTGAATGCCATTATGTTTAGTGTGCACAAACACTTTGTATCTAGGCACATAGTACTTAAACTTTTCCAAGGCATACACCACTATCATGAGCTCTTTTTCTATTATGGTGTATTCAAGTTGTGCATCCACAATGCTTCAGCTTACGTAGTGGATGTAATATGGATGTTTCTGATTGTTCAACTGCATAAGTAGAGCTTCCAAGGCATAGTTTGATGCATCTATCATAATGTGAAATGGTCTAGATCAATTAGGTGCTCATAGAATTGGAGTCTCTACAAGCTTCTCTTTAAGTTATTGGAATGTCTTTTCACATTCCTTGGTCCATATGAATGAAGCATCTTTCTTTGTAAGCTTAACCAACAGTTTTGTGATCTTAGAGAAATTCTGTATGAGTCATCAGTAGTAGCCAATGTGTCCAAGGAATGACCAGACATTTTTAATAGTTTTTGGTTGGTGGGTTATTCCTTAGATGATCCTAATCTTTTTAGGATCCATCTTAATCCCTACTTGTGAGATTTTGTGTACCAACACAATGCCTTCCCAGACCATGAGATGGCTCTTTTGTCAATTTAGCTGAAGATTGATCTCCAAACACCTTTTAAGCACTTGCTCAAGGTGGTTTAGGGCTTGCTCAAATGTATGGAATACCTTAGGTGAAAAATCCATCAATGAAAACTTCCACCCCACTACTAATCTACTGCTAAAAAATGCTCAAAACAAGGTGTTGGAAAGTTGCATGAGCATTGCATAGACTAAATGAAATTTTTCAATATGAAAAACTTCTTTAGGGACTTGTGAACATAATTTTGGCCTCATCCTCTGGTGCAATCTAAATTTGGTTATAGGCACTATAACCATCTAAAAATCTATAATAGTAATTCCCAAAGATAGTGTCCAACACTTGGTCCACAAATGATAATGGAAAATGATCTTTGAACATCATCATGTTCAATAGCCTAAAATCAATACACACCCTCCACTTGTTATCTTTCTTTAGTACAATCACAAGTGGGCTAACCGACTTGCTAATAGCAATTAGATAAATGAACCCCACCTTGAGGAGTTGTTCAATTTTCTCTTTGATGATCTACTTCAATTTGGAATTTAGCCATCATTGCTGTTGCCTCTTTGGTTTGATGGAAGGATCATTATAAATGTGATGCTAGCATATCCTCGGATTAATCCTAGTGAGTTCAAGACATGACCAATCAAAGGTTGTTAGCCATTTGTTAATCACATTTAGCCACTTCTCTTTTTATTTAGAGCAAGATTCACAATGATTATTTCTAGCTTGCCATTTTTCAGGAATGCATATTCCATGGTGGTAGGTAGAGTCTTCAACTCTAAGGACTCTTGTTTAAAATGGTTGAGGATTTCCAACTCTCCCTAATTGGTATCATTAGGTTCATCATTAGAGAGTTGGCAATCAATTTACTCTAGTTCATCCATGCCTTTAACATAGGCACAAATTAAGCTCTTAGTAGGTTTCATGCAAAGTGTGCTACTTTTAGAATTAGTTTTCAACCATTGGATGTCATTATTTTTGTGGCTACTGTGTACAAGCACTTTTGGATTTCGGATTCATTTGTGCACTATCTACATGCTTCAATTGATATGCTTTTGATAGACTAGAGTTTCTACACACAATTGCACTTGGTATCGCTGTATGCAATGCATGGAACTCTCTTCTTCTTGATCTTTTAGAATGCATTTTCTTTAAAAATATTTAGGGAAAGATCTTTGATGTCCATTCACACATCAATAGTGCTCAACCAAGACCTTTCCATAATTATTGTAAAGTCTTCCTTACAATTATCAAGTTTGATCACTAGGAAATTGGCAGGATATGACTACCCATAAATAGTGATCACAATGTCCTTCACTAATCTAAAGGGAATAGTGATGGACTGATCTATCAATTCAAAATGGATATTGCTTTTCTTGAGAGGAGAGGAGGTAAGTTCCAACCATTGTATATTTCATGGAAAATTAGATTAACACCAAAATTTGAATCAAGAAGAGCCTTGCGTGGCTCATTTCCTACAATATACAAGTAGATAGAAGGACTTCCTAAATGAAATTTTTTCCTAGGAAGGTTGCCAGCCTTGATCTAATTAGATATAATGTGGGTTAACATGACTATGTGGATCTTGGGAGGAATTTGTTTTGAAGGGTTCTTAAAAGGAAATGATGTAGAGGATGAGGAAAACATAGGGAAACTAACCACATAAGTTGAGTGAGGGCTTTGTAGGGCTATTGATTCGAATGAATGGTCTTTTATAGGATTTGGATTCCAAACCACTTGGTTGAAGAACTGGTTATAAGTTAGTAACCCTAGTAGCATTACGTTGTTGTAGTTATGTAGGAACTTCGCCATGCATGAATGGAGTGGGTGGTAATTAGGTTGAGGGTGGAGGAATAGGTGCTGAAGGATGAGAAAGATAATAAGGATATGGGGATTTCCCTCTAGGAGATGGAGAATGAGTTATGTAGTACTCTGGAGGATAGTAGTGATGTTAAAAACAAGCATGATTAGACATGGGTTGCTGAACATAGTACCCATACAAATTTGGCTACCTGTAAGGGTACTTCTACCTTGGTGGCAACATCTCCTATGAATGTGAGTACTTCCATTGATGGCACTACTCGTATAGTTGTTGTGGAGCTCCACTTGGATAATAAGCTTCTTGTTGTTGATGGAATTCCCTTAGGTTGCCTTGAGGATAAGGTAACCTTCTAGGTGATTACCCTCATGCTAGTTTAGGATTTAGAGTATACATCCTAGATTCCTATTAGAATGACATAATAAGAAAACATCCCTTGGATTGTTCATAATGGTAGATGCCACATTCACCATCATCATCTAATTCTGACTTCACAACCTCTTCTATTGCAGTAGCTTTATCCTTACCCCTTTGGTAGGCACATTCAACTTCTTTCCTTTTCTTGCAGTTATGATCTCTACCTTCCTCTTTGGATTCTTTTATAATTTTTAGAACTATTTAAAATTTTTCATCCAAAGATTCCTACATTTTATCAACCTTAGTTGGAATTTCAAACATATATTTTTGAATTGGCAAGGTTTATTGTTGCACCACTTCATCAAGTGGTGCCTTCCCCTCATATCACAGAATTGGACCTTCCTTTTTCTAATGGAAGAATCTTGATTATACTCCTTAGCACTTTCCCATTTCCTAAAACTCAACTTCTTCTTTTGCAGTGCACTCGATCAACCTATGAATCTGATGGGCTCTTAGTTTTGATAGTCTCCCTTGGGCATAGATCCCAACAATTCTCCTCATTTCTAATCAAAATCCATCTATGATATGGTGAAGTTGCTTCCATTGAGAATAACCATGGCCATGAAATCTATGCAAAAGAGAATAATACCTACCCATGGCTACATCTAAGGGTTTGTGTATTCCTTGTCACTAGCCTTGGATTTTCTTTCTTAAATTCGACACTCTTGAGTACATCTAATATCTATCATTGAATAGCTCAAGCACCATACTTCATATGCAAATTGGTTCTAGCTTCAAGGAGTAGTACCAATGTTGTACTTCTTTTATGAGTGTCGTGGAAAAAAAATTTAGTTTCTGCTAATCATTTTCTAAGTTTTGCAAGGCATAAGCATCATGAAAGGATTAAAGATGGATCTACAGATCTGAGTTATATCCCCCCTTAAATGTAGGGATATTGTTCATATTCAACCTCTTAATTCTACTATCTTTCACATGCCTGGTTGGAATTCTGATTACTTCTACAATGTTTAGCATGCTTCGTGTTGCAAGCAAAGGTTTATCATCATCATGATTTTTATTATGTCTATGATGTTTTCTGCTACCCCTTCATTCATGATGGGGCCTATGATCATTATCCCATCATTCACCTCCATTGCAGTTTCATCCTTTGCAATGTTAGTCAGAACTAGAAGAAGAAGAAAATAATATACATAAAGAGGACAAAGCGAAAGGAGGATTTCCACCACCCATGGTGCCTGCCATATCCTCTTTGCTTATCTTAGCTTTATTATCATCATGATGCTTGCCTAATCCCCTACCTTAACTTTCACTTTTTCCTGAACCTGGATTGTTGATAGTGGATTGTAAATTTAGGTTCAAGTCCCCTTCATTAGAGTTAAGGGGTGGAGAATCTTCATGTTGAAAACCTTAGAGGAAGGATCAACCTTATCATTTTAGTTTAGTAGGAATAAGGGGATAGTGAATCATTTTTGCTTTGTAACTCCATGGTGCTTCTCCTTGTGCCAATCTCATTTGCATTGTGTTTCTGTGGGATGGTAGTCTTGATAGTCATTTCCTACACAACATATTCATCATGAAGATCTTGGATGCACAACCTCTTAAGAGTTTGGAGCAACATCCTAGGAATAGATTGATTAGGAGGCAACACAATATTTTCCCTTCATATCTCCATCATAGTTATTCATCCCAATGTAGAATGAAGGTGAAATTAGGTACAAACTCATTTGGATGAGTGCACACCACTTTGAATTCCTAGGGTACTGGAGGTTTTGATTCATCATGCATGTGATAAGAAGACATTTTGGATTAAAAAAAATTAGTGTGCTTAAATTATAATTATATTTATTATTTATTCGAATGATTGTGACCTTAGGATTTGTTCCAATGATCTTAAATAATACTCACTAAGTCCTAGATAGCGCACGTATCAAACTACAAGTCCCCGGTAATGATGCCAATGATGAGCAATGAGTAGACCCTACACCTAACCATACAAATCACTAAGCATTTACTCATGATCCAGTCAACTTATATGGACTTATAGCCTTCTAAGTACACTGATCTCTAAGAAGTGAAACTAACTATTACAATTGTTGTATTCCCAATTACACTTGTGAAATGCAAAGGTATGGTTAAGTGCAACTGAGGCATATGATTTTTATCATTTTTACATTTTATGTTTTAAGTTGCATAAGAATACAAAATAATGAATAAAACACTTAAATTGCTAATTTAATTTAACTAGCTACACCTAACTAATCCTAACATAAGCATCCATTACTACTTTCCATACACATCCTGAACATGTTTAATGCTACTGGGTTACCAAATGTTAAGCGTTACTGGGATTAATAAGTTTTAAGTATATGATTGAAGTTTTCATACTTATGTGTTTAATTAATCATTATTTAATTTGGCTTAATTTAGCTTAATTGATTACTCAATTACTTAAAGCATTAAAGGTAATTACATAAAACATTAAATGCATAAATAAATAAATAAATAATTTCAAAGTATTATAATGGTTATTAGAAAGCTCATCCTTATTACTGCACACACTACTATGCTTAGGTACAGCATTTCTTGAATAAATATTTGTATACTCTTTGGCTCCTTTTGCAGGCACTTGGAAAAATATTCTAACTTCTAAGTAAGAAAACTACAAAATTTTTGCTGCAACTATGACCAAAGATGTCATAAACACAATGGGTGAGCTCATATTTATAGGAGAAAATAGAAATTATGTTGATGAGGCCATGTCAATGGGGTTGCATCGATGAAACCCAAGAAAACATGACTCATCACTTGTTAATATCCAACAAGTCAAACCATATTACAAACATTCCAAGGATTCTACCTGATCTACCTACTAGCATTCTACTTATTCTATTTTCCATTTAACTAATCTTATCAATAGTTGTGAGGATGTCAATCTAGAACCATAGGTACCTTACTCAATTTTTCCTTTTTCTTTCATTTCTTTTACTTTCTTTGATACTTTTCATTTCTTAAATTTTTGACATCATTTGATATATTTTTCAATTCTTTGACATTTTTTATTCTTTACACATTTTCACAATTCTTATTATCTTTTTCATATTTTATTTTCAAACCCTTTGTAAATAATTGTGATAGCTAATAAGACATGTTACGAATAAAGGTAAGATGTAGCCCAATAAGATGAAGAGTTTTCTATGTTATCAAGTCATAAGGGAGCAATTATTTGAATAGTGAGCCCACATCATTCATCCATCCATTCATCCCATTAATAAGAGGTTCTTTCCATGGCCATAATGCTATTCTTTTTCATCCTACAACTAAGAATAAACTTGTGAATATTATGCCTAGACAAAAGAGTGAAGAGCCAAGAGGGAATGTAAAGGGTGTGACATCAAGGGGATTTGTGGATTCTTTTGGAATACTGTTGTTCTATCATGTTGCTAAGGTTGTATTATATCTTTGTAGATCTAATGAAAAATGAGAGTAAGAGTAAAATAAGTGCTTCCTTGAAAGGTTAACACAAATAAAAATAAGAGAACACATAATAAATTTCTAGGGATCCCACTAGAAAGACATGTTACCCATGCTTGAAGGTAGGTGGCTTCTTAGAAATATAAAAAATAAAACAAAGTTCNCTTGTGGTTTTGTATAACATAGTGTTATTTTCAGAATTTGGTGGTACTAACATGTGTGTTTTGCTAAACAAGTATGCATTACATTCAACACCTTAAGTGCCTAAGGACATTTTAGATCTGGTTATACAAGGGCACTAAAGGTTGGAGCCTACTTTAGGGAGGATCCACTTGTATAACTCTTGTATCTGCTACCTGCCAAGTGATTCCATGTCATCTTAAATCTTCCAACATCAAAAAACCTCAATAAACACTTCCCATATCATTTAAACTCTCTGTTCTCATAATATGAATTCATTACCCTTCTTATCCATCTTATGAACTTTTGTAACCCAAGATTCTTTCTTTATGAACTTCCAATGATAAATTTTTGAAAAATATGCATATCTCTATCATGTAAACCCTTTGAGTAACCTTTAAACCTTTTAAATATTTAAAAGAGTCATTTTCTATCCTTAGAACCTTATGAAAAATGAAAATTTTTGGGCTCTAATATTGGATCCTTGATGTTGGGTCCCCAATATTAGGTCACACAAAACTTATATATAGGCGAATACTTGGTAAATTTTCCATCATTTTTCATTTAAGCCAAGGGATATTTTTCAAATTTTTTTCTTTGATTTGAGCTCTTAGTAATCTTTAAACATTTTAAATATTTAAAAGAATCATTTTCTATCCTTAGACCCTTATGAAAAATGAAAATTTTTGGGCTCTAATATTGGATCCTTGATGTTGGGTCCCCAATATTAGGTCACACAAAACTTATATATAGGCGAATACTTGGTAAATTTTCCATCATTTTTCATTTAAGCCAAGGGATATTTTTCAAATTTTTTTCTTTGATTTGAGCTCTAACCTCCTAACTTTCCCAAACAATATCTTGCACATGATCACTCTGATTTTTGTGCTTTATATGTCTATTTGATCTTGAAGTGTTCATCTTAGTCATTTGGGGGGGGGGGGGGGGGGGGGGGGGGGGGTGGGAGATGAGGGTGGGTGCTAGTGAGAAAAATCTATGCCAATGTTTCAAAATTTGCTAATGCTTGGAATGTATTTCTAGGGTAAGTTTGAAGTAAAACTTGAAAATTTTTAATAAAAATTAATCCTATTAATGGCAAAACACTCAAATAATACCCTTAAGGAACCATAACCATTATTTTGAGCCATGAATAAGAACAAATTAGAAAACTGTGAAGGGTTACAATAAGATTAATAGTTATGGGATTACTTTTTGAAAATTTTTCTAACTCTACAATCATAAACTAAGAACTTAATGTAACTAAGGACATGAAGTAAGGTATGAAATTATTAAGAATATATGAGAATACCTTAGTAATTATAAATCCTTAATGATTGTAGATGGTCCCGAAGAGAGGAACTTGAGGAGAACCCTCACAGGATGTAAGAAAATGACCAAGAGACCAAGGTAGAGGCCAAATAGGAGGGTAAAAACCAAAGCATGAGGAGCATGATGCCCACTCATTCAACATCCATGAAGAAAATCCTACTACTAGGTAGTCAACCTAAGGAGAGGGAGGAGAACCACAAGTTTAAGGAAAACTTCTCACATTGTTATAAGACTACCTCCAAGCTATTCAAGAGAGATCCATCCTAACCATAGTCATTGTGGAAATGAACTTTGGTCCATTCATGGATTTTGTTCTGGTGGCTGTAAGGACACAACTTCAAGAATCATCGCTATGGCCTACACTTTCACACAATGGTAAATGATACCTTGGGGAAACATATTAGTTCTAGCACAATAAGAAAGAAGGTGCCATAGTAAACATTGCAGGGTCTTAGTTTCACTCTCAATTATGGCAATAGTTGAAGCACTCAACATACCTAATGAAGGGACAAGGGTGGCACATCTATCTACTAGATTGAATCTTGAAACCTAGAAACTATGGATGAAATAGACATATGGAAAGGAATATAAGGGATATAATGAAATCACTTTGGAAGAAAGAATCTTGTTCCCGACAAAAGGACTCAATAGATTATCTACCTATGTCACTAGAGGAAGTGCAATTTTGATGGAAAAACACAATGCCAACCTCGCATAACTCTATTTCATGAAATTCCAAAGGTGATTTGAAGAAAGGAAGGTAGGGAAGCCAACACTTCCATTCTCTTGCCTTATCAAGAAGCTATGCAAGCAAGATAGAATCTTGGGATACACCAACAATGTTCCTAAGAGGACCCAAAATGTTTCATATGTTGAATTGCTCAAACCAACACCACTTAGAAAGGACTAGGATGAGAAGTAACAAGAGTAACAAGAGCAATAGCAGTAGTAAGAATAATAGCAAGTAGGGTCTAGTGACCAACAACAAGAGCATTAGCGGCAATAACATGAAGTCCCAACACCAACACAAGATTATAGATCATCAATGAGTCATCTATAATAAATTGTAGAAACCATTAGCTGGGGAACAAGTGAGGAGGCTAATATTTATAGAGTTATTGATAATGGCATCTAAACCATAATTTCAAAAAATCTAGCAAGTGGACAAATTTTACTACAATCAAGAGGAGAGGCTCAATGGTCACAATAGATATATGGGAACACTACTACATTCCAAGTGGTGCTAGAGACTAGAGAGGGAGCTAAAGTTGTGGTAATGCAACACCAAGATGTAGTGGGAGTAACAAAGGTAATCACTGAACATATTAAGGAATATTTCAATGTACCTATTGTATCACTGATTGACCTAACTAGAGCAAGAGATGCTCAAATTTTAGCTAGAACCTTAATGACTTTTGCTAACCATGAAGATGTGCTTAATAGACTACTATAGACTAGGTAAGTAATGAAAACACTTTTTGACATCTCAAGTGATATCATTGTAGTACAATCTAAGCTAATCACTACTAAAGGTAAATTGGTCATGGCAAAGATCAAGACGAAGCATGTAGAAACTACCATCCTTAGATCCCAAGAAGAGCTCATAGCCTTGAGAGCCAAACACAAAGATCCCATGTAATTCATTTCACCTAACAAAATTGAGCAATTTAGAACTAAACAAATGAACCACCTGATTGAGCAACATAAACAAATGTCAATGGAGAAGGAGAAAGTAGTGTGGAGTGTCTCCATAGCAAAAGAATAAATGCACATGCTAAGGTACTCATCATAGTACATGAGGAAAATAAACATATTACTACTAACAATATGAGGTTGACCACTATGGAAAAGCAAAAGAATGTCCTATAAGAAAGCATCCATTAGTTGAGAGAGCAACTAATGAGGGTCGACCTAGACATGAGTCACCTTGCATGAAAAAATAGAACCATCTTGATGGAGGAGGTACCTGCCATCCATCAAAATCAATCATTGAAATTAGCGCATGATAGAACAAGGCAAAGAAACATGAAAGGCTCAAAGAACACTTCCATGATTAGGTGAGCATGTACAAGTAGATCAAGAAAAAAAAAGATTTAGATAGTGAAAGCCAACATCAATTCCATGTAAGCATAAAATCTTGATTAGCAACACATACTAGATAATTATGCCCTTTTCCACCAAGTGGAAGTTAAAAATAAAGATCTACAGATCAAGGACCTGAAAGAATACATGGGGTTAGCTAACCTCTATTATGCTAACTTGGGCATGTTAACAGTAGATAGCCCAAGAAATGAATTAGAATAGCAAGTAGTAGCCCAAGAAGGAGTTTGTAGATTGTAAGGATGCTTTACAAAAACTCCAAGTGGAAAAATATAAATTGGAATTAGTGAAGGCTAGCTACTAATGATAGAAAGATGTACTAGCAAACGTGACCAATAGATTATCTTATTATCATGAACCATATGAAAAGGCTAGGGCATTTGAGGAAGAGAGGAGGTAGTTTTTAGCATGGTATATTAGGGCTAATCAAATATTTTTGCAACTACCATGTCCATTGGATGTACATGCTCCATCACACATTGCACAACAAGCATGGATGTTACATGACCCAAGAACGGAGAAGGAAAAACTTCAGGTGCTCCTATATCAGTATAAATTCTAGAAGCCTAATGACAAGGAGAAGCAACAAATGGAGGAGCCACTGCCACCAGGAACTACATAAGGCTACATCAAGCTTTACCAAATTTTGTTTTGTATTTTTTATCAAATTTTTTGTGTCATGACTTGTGTCAATTTTGTAAAACACCACTATAGCATAAAGTGTCTTGTAAATAGCACCATGTAAATCTACCTCCCAATTTTGTAAGGAACTCCATCCTCATTTTGGTTTAACTTGAGGATGAGTTTTCAATCAGTCATGGGTGTATGATAAATCACATTTTTTTTGGTTGTGATATTGAACATCTAATATTAGAGTGGCAATATCACATACCAAATATCAGGGCACAAGCTATGATGGTGAATATCCAATATCGTGGACGTGTGTTTACCTATAAATATGACACTTTGACGCAAAACTCAAGTAATAATTCAATCTAACCTTAGTGAAACTCTTTTAGTTTTTCTTTGTGATTTTAGATTTAAGTACTTAGCAATGTGTGCCTATAATGTTGTGTTAAGTAATTTAATGGAGTCTTTATTTGAGCATCTTATACTTGGACACAAATATGAATGGCAATAAAGATCAAGATTAATTTTTACCATTGTAGCATCCACTTAGTTTCTTTATTATTTACTTAAAATAATGTTTACCATTTTCCCATAGACTATTGTTTACTATTTTCTTAGTTACCATTTACTTTCCCATGAACTTTACTTTTACTGTTGTTAAGCGGAATGGATAAGACTGATTTTGAGTGTAAAGTGTGTTCATTTGGTAATCCAATAGTATTATTTCTTGGTTCACCTAGTAGCAAAATACTTGGTAATCTAATTAATGATTACATAAGTTCAAGAAATGTGTGGAAAATCAGGATTAGTTATCCATTAGCTAGGATAGACTAGATTTGTTTACTATTTTCTTAGACTTTAAAATTCTTTTCATTCACATTATGCTTACTAGGAGCAGTATGGTCTAGACAACATCAATTATCATATACCTCACTGTGAGTTAAACCAAATGCATCAATTTTACTAGCTCACATGGGACAAAAATGATCATGAACTTTAACCAATTACTAGCATAATCACATTGCCTCATCCACAAATTACAATTGGGCTATGCGTGAGCACTTGTATCTTGTATGGTTGGGTTTTGGATTACTCCATCACTCATTAATGGTTAAGTTTTATTCCTTAGCAATCTAGGTAATCAAGATTGTGGGTTTGCCTGATTAGATTGTGATCAATATAGGGCTTTTTTATGTAGCATTTTTCATATAAATTTCAACATCTTATAGACCCAAAGCTATTTCTTAGGGATTTTATTTTGTACTAAATTCTATATAAAAACTTGGGGTTGTTGCAATAAGGCTACATACTACTAGAAATTCCTATGATTGGTAGTTTATATATATAGTCAAACCAATGTTAATGTCTTAGTGTAGTTGAAATTTTATATATGGTCAAACAAACATTAAGGTTTTTGTCTTCAATTTTTTTAGTACTAACATTTATTTTTTGTAATTACTCGTTGTTTTTCTTACTCATCATCTTCCTCACTTGTTCAAATAATTAGATGATCTTGTTGAATATTGAAGATTTGTATTACAAATCAAAATTTACAACTAGTTAGATAAACTAGAGCTAATTGTACAATATGAGAAAGTCAAGTAGGTTTATGGACTATTCAATTGAAGCTTTTTCTTGGAATTGGTACTAGAAGAAGTTTTCCCACAATCACAAGGGTCTCATATGTGGTCCATTCTCACCACTAGTGGAGAATGGTATATGGGGGAGACTTATCTATTTTGGAATAATTGATAGGGAGATGCATCTATAAAGATCAAAGACATCACCGTGTCCTACTTAGTTTAGGGTATTGTGAAGGTCCTTAATTTTCCTAACCCTAGGGCAAAGTTGACATTGAAGCTAAGAAGGAATGGGTCTAGCATTGTTATGGAGTGAACCATAAGGAGTATAGTGTTCTTACAAAGGCAAAGCATGCATATTTGAAGATTTTAGCCTATCACCTGAGCCCAATGGTGAGGGCCATCAAGGTGATAGCCTTCTCTACCTAGGCATGTGCTTCTCTAAGTAGAAAATTCCAGGATAACCTACACCATCTCATTTATCTAGAGATCAAAAAGTGCTTTAAGAAAAATGAGAAGGGAAGGAAGACACTTCCCTTTCCATGCCTCATTCAAAAATTGTGTAAGAGGAGAGGGATAACGTGTTATTCCAACGATGTGGTTTACCATGCTCCAATTGCATCATGGTAAGAGATGATAAAGGATAAGGTAGTAGCTAAGATACAAGAAGAGGAGAGGCCACCACCATCACCACCTATAGGAGAAAATATACTAGAGGTGCTTGTAGTTACCAAAAGACTCAAAATGCTTTAGTAGTAGCAAGTGTAGTAACACCAAGGCTTAGTAGGTGGTGGGAAGTCCTCAGTTTACCATATAGTCTTGAGCCATCTCAACAAGGTCACCAGGACCATTAGTTGGCTAGATTGGAAAACAACCCTATTATTCTTAGCTCACAGGAACCAGGTGCTTGCAAGATCCAATCCAAGTGCTTGAGAGGTCATGGTCTCCATTAGTGGACAAAAATTCCCCAAAATTTTAGGAAATTCTACAACCTTCTTTGTCAAGTTTGAGGAAGGTAAGGGGGTGATTGTCCTAGTTATGAAGCACAACGTCTAAGAGACAATAGCAGAAGTGGTGGCTAATAGGTGGTTGAAGCCTTGAATGCTCCTATGGTGGTTATACTAGACATTACCATAATGGTAGACATCCATGCATTCATAGGAGTAGGGAGAGGTCAATTAAGCACTATCCAACATGAGGAACTATTAGAATGATTAGTAGGAACTAGGATATCACTTTTGAAGATCTTTGATCTTGCAAATTAGATCACTGTGAACTAATCGTAGCTCCTTGAGATGAAGGGAAAGTTGTTAATTGCTAATGCATAACTAATGGAGGCCACCACTACGAATTAATGGTTGGCCATCGAAGTTACAAAATTACATGCCCATCTCTCTAATCCTACAATTCTTAGGTTAAAGCTTACCAGGGATGAAGCTTTCTAGCAGCTTCAGCATAGATTACAAGAGGCTAAGAATGTAAAGGAGGTAGTAATCTTTGACATGTACTTGTCAAAATCCATGACCTTCAACACCAACAAGGACTTGTCAACAGGCCAAAAGGAGAACTTGGTCTTGAAAAGGGATAATAATCACCTACAGAATGTTGAGCAACAAAAGAAAAAATGATTGAATTCATTCATCAATAGCAGGAGCAACTAGTCAAGGTAAACCTAGCTTTGAGGAGGTTGGAAATGGAGAATTGTAATCTTTTGATGGAGGAAGTCTCTACACTTTACCAAAAGAGAGTCATTGAGGTAGCTACTTGGAATAATGAAGCCTTGAAATTTGGATGGGTGAAAAATGATTACATGGACCAAGTTAAACTCTTCAAAGAGATCAATGAAAAGGTGATTAAATTGGTAAATGTGATGATGAACAAGGCCCTTTAGCAACTCCAACAATGAGGTGGCAACCCATCTTTGATGGAATGAATGTGTACAATAAAGCTAGATTTGCTTGAAGGAGTTGCATATTGAAGAGATGACCAAATACATGGAGCTCACTAATTTCCATTACATAAACTTGTTGATGTTAATAGTAGGAAGACCAAGGTTAGAATTGAAAAATAGGTCACCAATTCTAACCTATATGAGATGGAATTCAAGAATTACAAAGAGACAAAACAAATGTTAAAGACAACCAACATAGAGCTTGAAGTTCTTAGGAACAATTTCATTGATCAATGATCTACTGCTGAGAACTTGGCCAAAAGGATGAACAACTACCATGAGCTATAGAACTTATTAAAGATGTTTGACATTGAATGTAAGTAATTTGCAGCTTGGTTCATCAACACATTGAAACTGTTATCTTTAATGCCATGCTTGTGGGACATACTTACACCAACCCACATCAATGAAGCTATGTGAACTTCTTACAACCCACATGGCAAGGAAGAAAAGATGAAAGCATTGTTGGATGCTTCAAAATCCTAGCAAAAGTAGCCACAATAGTAGGTCATCCTCAATCTCCACTAGCACCAAAACCTATTGAAGGTTCTTTAGTACCACAAAAGCCTCCACCTATGTGCTCTATTTGAGAATTCATCATGTCTTTATAAATTTCATAAGCACCTACTGTAATTTTTTATAAAGTGTCCAAATATTGATGTAATGTGTACTCATTTTTTAAAAAATGTACAATTTAGCACTTAGAGTTAGTTAGAGTCACTTAATCAGTTTGTTGTCTTCTTGTTGATAAATTCCATACTTTTCAAAATTTTGTAAGAAGCCCAATCCTACTTTTCTTCACTTGAGGATGAGTTTTTAGTCAATCATGAAGGTATGATGAGTTATGAATTAGAAAAGTTGCATTGATGGGCATGCACTGATGCAACCCTATCGACATATCCCCATTGATGCATGGTAGGATACATTAACATATATGCATCAATGTTGATGCAAGAATTACCTATATAAATGCACTCATCACCTGCATTTATGATACTTAAAAATCTTATCGTAGCTAGGTTCTTGTAGTTTTGACTTCCTAGAGTTAGAATAGTTTACCTTTGAGTGCTCATAGTGTGTATTTAAGAGATTGTATAGTGCTTTATTTAAGTGCCTATGTACTTGAATGCATTGACATGAACACCAATAAAGTTAGGATTTCCTATATCCATTGTAGCTCTTAAAATAGTTTACTCTTTACATTCTACACTTTACATTTATGGATTTAAATAATTAATGCAAGTAATCATAAATACATAAGTATGACCACATTGAGCATAACATATTGCACTTAGTAATCATAGTAGTGGATATTTGGTAACTCTAGTCATAGCCACCTGGTAACCTAGTAGCATTAGTATGAGTTTGGGATGTCTACAACAAGTGGGGATGTTTACTTTACATTAGAATAGTTAGTAACTACATTAGCTAATTAGTTAGATCATTAATTGTTAAATATTCATCCACTCATCTAGTTGTTAGGATAACAATATATTAAAAGTTCTTATAAAAATATACATCATGTGCCTTCACTCATATTTAACCATACATATTGATAACAAATAAGCATGAGTTAGGAAGACAATGGTCGTTGATGAGCGATGAGGTATCCCTATGCTCAACCATACGAATACGAGTGTACACGCACGATCCAATCAAATTCCAAGGACTAAGTCCTTATGTGCCTTTGTGGAACAAGGACGGGTTAATTAATCATTGTTTTCCCAAGCTTACTTGTATAGCATGATTCTATGGTTAAGTAAACTTGAGGTATATGATTTTTATGGCTTTTATGTTTTTATGTCCTAGTGCTACAAAGGGAGGAGAGAGATAATTAAGTAACTAATTTAATTTAGCTACTCAACTATGCTTTAACTAGTCCTAACAATAACATCTATTCTCACTTGTCATACACATCCTGAACTAGTACAACACTACTGGGATTACCAAACGCTAATTGTTACTAGGTTACCAAGCGTTACACACATGCTCAAAGTGGTCATACTAAGTGTGCTTACTTAGGAGAGTTGTAGGGTGAGAGAGAGAACATTAATTAACTAATAAAAGCATTAAGTAACAATAATTAACATTAATTAATCTATTCTAAATGTTGCAAGGTTTATCACAAAGTTTGTCTTTATTATCATACACAAGATGTGCTCAAGTACACAATGCTCAAATAAAGATCCATTTACTTTATGACTCCTACTGTAGGCACTCAGAAATAATTCTATCTCTGGAAAGGAAAAAAGGCAAGAGTTTGGATAAGGGATTAAGACTAATTGCCAAAACCAAGTGTGTCAGCCTCTTATTTAGAGACAATGAGGTAGGTCTTGATATCGTGGATGCAATATTATTGTCCCAATATCATGGTTCATCATACCCCCACAACTAAATGAAAACTCATCCTCGAGTTCCTTACAATATATTTGGAAAGTATGGGATTATTGACTAAATGACACTGATGATGGAATAGGATGATAGACTCAAAGTGCCTAGTGAATGGATCTAAAATCATATTACAAAATTGGTGTTCATGCCCATTTTGGTGAACACCATACATAAATGACATCCAGGTCCTCATTTGACAACTTGAAGCGAGAGGAAAGAAAATGAGGAGCATTGTTGCTGATGCCAAGATTGCACCTTCCGTTGTTTATCCATAACCATGTGACCAAACTTGTTCCTTTCGTGAATGTTCCCACTCCAATCCATCGTGAGTGCTCCCTCCTAGCCTAGTCCATTATTCATATGATCACCATATGCACACACAACACAGTCATAAATTAGCAAGGATAGATAAGCCATCATGTAGTTGATACCTTGCCTTGATATGAAGCACATTAGCTAGGTTGTGGGTATGGAAGATACTGGGTTAGAGGTTTATGATGTAGGAGTGAGATAAATTTGAAAAATTTGGGACAAGGCCCCCACAACTAAGAGTGAACCTCCAGTAGTGATAGTTTGGAAAAATATAAGGAACAAGGAAGATGAGAGAAATAACAATGGTGAAGCCAATAAAATGGATGTCATGGATGGGGATGAAATGAGAAATGGTTGATTGCAAAGAATGTTAAAGGAAAAGAACTTAACAATTTCAAAATAAAGGAATGTTAGTGGGTCCTCCTCAAAGCAAGCCCATGCCCTTATGACCTAACAAACCCACAAACTAAAGAGTCCGTAGGCTCTTGGAATGACATATGGAAACAATGGTTAACAACTTACCCATAAGAATTTACTGAAGACTAACAATGCATCGACCAAGACATAGACTAATCATAAAATTGGCAATGAGGTGGAATATGGGAAGAAATATGGAAGGAGAGGAGAAAAAGGAATGGAATCCCAAGAGCAAGGTTGTGTAAAGTCCCTTGTGTAGTGTGTGGTTAAGATGACTAAGTAGAATTCATTCCAAATCCAGATTCAAACAAACCACATCTAGTGACCTCGCATCAACACACTTGACCAATCCATCCTCCTGAAGCAATAAGAATGCTTCCATGAAAAGTCACCACCATTCCAAGAAAAGTGAGATGAAGAAGCAGGAAGCAAGATAGGGCCTTAGTTAGAGGGAAACTTCAGGCATGGGTAACATGTCTTTCCAGTGCCATAAGCAGTGCTTGTAGCCCAGTTTTTTTATTATGTCTAAGGGGTGTGCTTTGAATTCTCACTAGTTGTTTTTTTTTTGCATGAGAACCACACCATGCAAAGACTTATTTTTATTTTTATTCAATCAAGTTCCTGATGTTTGGTGATTGGTGGAATGGTAGAAAACCCATGAAAAGCATCCAAGTTTCCAAGAGAATAGCCAACACAAATGCATTGAATCCCTTTGAAGTCACACCATTTTCAACCATTAAGTCTTTCCTTGGTTTGAAGAATACCAAGCCACCAATTCATTAATAAGTTTACTTAGAAAAAAAGGACAACACACTTCCAAAACAAAGGAAGACCATAGAGTTGAATGGATGAATGGATGATGTGGACTCATTTCCTGTTTTATCAAAAGAAACCATATCTTAGTATCAACATTGAAAATAAAAGGCAAAAACCAAACATTAGCAACCAACATCATTATAATACAATCCATCATCATGAGCACTTACTGTAAGATGAATAAAAGCAAATCAAACAAAGAAATAGTAAAAATATGAACGATGGTGTAAGACAAAAAATAAGTAAAATTGAAAAATGTGCAAAACAGAAATGTGTAAAACAAAAATAAAAAAGAAACTTAGGGCTTTGAATGGTTAGCATTGGTAGCTATCTTTCCCATGACTGAGGTGGTAGGAGGCAATCTGAAATAGAGAGCACGGTTGTCCACCAATAGATGTAGTATGGATGCTGGCTATCGTAGGATCATGGAAGGGTTTGGTTTGTTGGATGTTCACCAGTAGTTTCTTATCTAAGCTCTCAGGTTTGTAAATCATCATGGCCACTGAAGGAAAAGTTTCATAGATAATATAAGGTCCTTCCCACAGTGTTTGGAATTTAGTGCGTTGTGGCACATGTGTGGGATTCTAGTAGAGAACCTTATCTCCTAGTTGATATTTAACTTTCCTAATCCTTAAGTCATAATATTGTTTATTGAAGGCCTTGTGCAATTCGTTAGATGATAAAGAGGCTAATCGATTCTCATCTAGCAAGTTAAGGGTCATTAACCATTCTTTTTGTGCTAGATCAAGGTCAAGGTTGAGATCACACACCATCGATAGTGTTTAGAGTTCTACTTGAATAGGAAGCATTGGAATTTTTTCGTACACTAACTCATACGGAGAGTAGCCTATAGGGAGTTTCCATGTGGAGCGGTATGCCTAAAAAGCATCGTTCAGTTTGGCAATCTCGCCTATACTTACTAATAGTTCTTGTTAATATTTTCATAATCTCCCTATTGGTGATTTTGGCTTGACCATTTACTTGGGGGTAATATGGCATAGTTAGTTTATGTTCAACCCCTAAGTGTTTCATCAACTTTCGAAAAGCTACACATGTAAAATGTGTGCCATTATTAGAAATAAGTGCATGAGGTATTCCAAACTTGTTTACAATTTGTTGTTGAATGAATCATGTAGCTATAGTTGATGTACAATCCTTAACAATAGCTACTTCTATCCATTTTGTAAAGTAGTCAACGATAACAACAATGTAGGCTTTTCCATTGGACATTGGTGTAATAGGCCCCATAAAAAAAATTCCCCATATGTTGAAGGGTTCTAAGGATTGAATCCATTGCTGTGGACCCTCCATTCTAGCAATCATTCCCCCATCACATTGACAATGCTTACAAGATTGAATGAAATGATGGGTATCTCGAAACAATATAGGCTAATAATATCTTGCAAGTAGGATTTTAATGGTTGTTCATCTTCCAATATAATGACCCCCACAAGGACCCTCATGAGCATCTTGGAAAAGTTGTAATTGATCTATCTCGGGAACACACCATTGGACCAAGCCATCGGGACATACTTTATAAAGTTGCCTGTTGATTTCCATAAAATACTTGGCTCAGTGAAGAAACTATTATTTTTTTTAGCGTCTAACTCTTGTCGTGTTTGTTGTGTAAGGAGATAGGNCATTTTTTTTAGCGTCTAACTCTTGTGGTGTTTGTTGTGTAAGGAGATAGGTGAGAATACTACTATACCAGTTTGTCTCCATGGTCAATTAATTAGTTACTACACCTACAAAGAGAAGTTCATTAGGGAAATGATCAAAAATTGATACTCGTCCTCTTTGTTGTCCCATTGCAATTGAGATAAATGATTAGCAACTATGTTCTTGGTGTCTTTTTGATCAATCATCGTAAGATCGAACTCCTATAAGATTACAAGCCATCGTATAATGTGAGGGCTCACCATTGGTTTATTCTGTAGGAACCAAATTGCACTATGGTTTGTGTGTACAAATACCTTATAGTCCAAAACATAGTGCCTAGATTTTTCTAGTGCAAACACTACAACCATTAGTTCTTTCTTTGTTGTGGTGTAGTTAAGTTGTGCACTACCAATACTTCTACTTGCATAGTGGATGTAATAAGGACATTTTTGGTCATCTAACTGTGTAAGTATGGCTCCTAAAGCATAGTTGGACATGTTAGTCATTATATGGAATGGTCTAGACTAGTCAGGAGCTTGTAGAATGGGTGTTTCTAAGAACTTCTATTTTAAAGTTTAGAAAGCTAATTTGCATTCCCTGGTCCATTCGAAAGGTACGTCATTTTTCGTTAGTTCGACCAATGGTTTTGCAACCTTTGAAAAGTTCTCAATAAAGCNCGTTAGTTCGACCAATGGTTTTGCAACCTTTGAAAAGTTCTCAATAAAGCATCTATAATTGCCAGTGTGTCCAAGGAATGACCAAATATATTTTACAGTTTCAGGTTGCTGAGTAATTCCTTGGATAACTTTGATCTTTTCGGGATCTACCTTTATCCTTATTTGTGAGATCTTATGCCCTAGTACAATGCCTTCTTGGACCATTAAATGGCTTTTTTTGCTAGTTAATCCTTAAGTTGGTTTCTACATATCATTTTTGTAGTTGCTCTAACTAGTCCAAGGCTTGATCAAAGTTCACCCCATAGGTGGAGAAGTCATCCATGAAGACCTCCACACCATTTCCTCTACTACTGGAATATGCTTAGAACTAATCATTGAAACATTGTAGGGGCATTGCATAAGCCAAACGACATCTATTTATATGAAAATTTTCCCCAAGAACTGGTGAACGTAGTCTTGTCTTGGTCTTCTATGGCTATTTGTATTTGGTTGTATCCACTGTACCCATCCAGAAAACTATAGTAGTGATGCCATGCAATGGTGTCTAAGACTTGGTCGACAAATGAAAATAGAAAGTGGTCTTTGAATGTTGCCATATTCAGTAGCCTAAAATCTATGCACATCCTCCATTTACCTCCCTTTTTGGGCACAATAACTAAGGGAGTAACCCATTCACTATTAGCAATGGGGTATATGAACTCAACTTTTAGAAGCTGTTCGATTTCTTCCTTAACCACTTGCTTAAGCTTTGGGTTGAGTCACCTTTGCGGTTGTCTTCGAGGCTTCATGGAGGGATCGATGTAAATTCTATGTTGGCATATCCTAGGATCTATTCTTGTTAATTTGAGATATGACCAAGCAAAGACTTTCGACCATTTATTTATTACCTTCAGCAGTCTCTCTTTTTGTTGAGGAGTGAGCTTAGCATTAATAATTACCAATTTTCCATTCTTGAGAAACATGTATTCCATACTAATGGGCAATGGTTTTAACTCAAGGGGCTCCTGCTTAAACTTATTATGGATTTCCAAATTCCCCCAATTGATATTTTCAATGTTAAGACTTGGAAGTTGGTGATGGACTTGCTCTAATGTGTCTATGCTATCGATGTAAGTGCAAGTCAGACCCTCAGTTGGTTCTATGCATATAGTTGAATTGCTCTCTTAATTAGCTATCAGCCACTAGGTGCCTTCTTATCTTGTGGTTGCTACATACAAGCATCTTTGTATATTGGTTACTTGTGCACACTGGTTATATGAAAGCAATGTTAAACGTTGTATGAATCTGCACGTAGTTGCACCCTGTGTCACTGTATGCGATGCATGGAACTTTCTTCTTATCAATCTTTCCAAACACATTTTTCTTGGATATTTCTAGGGAAAGATCACAGATTCCTAGGCACATGTCGATTATGCTTAGCCATGCTATTCCCATTATGATTGGGAAGTTCCCCTTACCATTATTTACTTGAATCACTAGGAAGTTAGTTGGATATGACCATTCACAAATAGTGGTAACAATGTTCTCCACTAGTCCTAATGGAACAGTGATGGACTGGTTGATCAACTCTAAGTGAATGTTACTCTTTTTTAGTGGAGGCAGGTTCCAGGCCTTGTACATTTCTTGAGAGATTAGGTTGATACCAGAACCTAAATCCAAAAGAGCTTTGCACAGCTCATTCCTAACGATCTGTAAATATATAAGAGGACTCCCAAGATTAGAGAATTTCCTAGGAAGATGGCTAGCTTTTATCTAATCGGTGAAGGCATGACTTAACATGACTGTATGCGTTGGATGTGGTGTTTGTTCTAAAGGGAGTTCTGAAGTTTTGATTGGCAATGAGGCATCTAAGGGATTAACGGCTTGTGGTTGCAAGGACTTAGTTAGACTATTGGTTCTAAAGAANTGGCTTGTGGTTGCAAGGAGTTAGTTAGACTATTGGTTCTAAAGAAAAGTCTTTTCTTCATGTGATTGTCAGAACCAATAGTAGATTGAGAGTTAACAGCTCTCGTAGCATTTCATTGTTGTGGTTAGGCAAGGAGCTCACCCTGCATAGCTGGAGCAAGTGGTAATGGAGATATGGGTGGAAGAGATGTAGTTGGATGAGAAGGATAGTATGTCTGTGGAACATCACCTCTAGGAGAAGGAGTCCTATAATACTCATGGGCTTGGTAGTGAGGTTGAGAAGTGATGTGACCAGTAGAGTCACATGGAGAGATCAACTACTGCACATAATAGCCATATGGGTCAAGTTGATGGTAAGGATACTATTGACATGGTGGTGGCATTCCCCATGATTATGGGTTTTGCCACTATTGATACTGCTCAGTTGGTTGTGGTGGAGTTCTACTTGGATAATACGTTAAGGGTTGGTAGAACTGTCTTGGGTTACCTTGAGGATAAGATAACCTTTGGGGTGTTTGCCTTTTTTTTAATTATGGGTTAAGTGCATACACCCCAGACTCTTGCAGATGTGAGATTACAGGGCAACATCCCTTAGGATGGTCATATTGGCATATCTTGCATTCACTATCATTGTTTGTATCTGAATCCACAACCTCTTCGATGATGACAACTTTTCCCTTATCTTTGTTACATGCATATTTAGTTTCTCTTTTTTTTATTCTTTCATGATCACTACCTTACTCTCTAGACTCCTCTACTATTTTAAGAATAGTTTGAAATCGATTATCTAGGAAGTCCCACATGTGGTCTACCTTTGTCGATACTTTCGATGCCAATTTCTGAATGGGAAAACTTTTCGTATTCACCATCTCTTTGAGTGGTGACTCTTCTTCATCCTCACAAAATCTTACTCCCTTCTTTTAGAGGGAAGGATCTTTGTTCTAGTCCTCTGCACTCTCTCTTTTCCTTCACTCACCTTCCTCTTTAGTAGCTTGCTCCAATAATCTTTGTACTTGATGGGCCCTAAGCTTGGATAGTCTTTCTTGGACATAAGTCTCAAGGGTTCTTCACATTTCATTCCTAAGCCCATCTATAAGATGGCATACTTGATCCCTCTGCAAGTAACCATGGCCTGGGAAACGATGTAATAATGCATAGTATTGGCCCATGGTAGCATCCAAGGGTTCATGTCCTCCATGTTTCCATCCTTGGATTTGCTTTCGTAGGTTGGACACTCAAGAGTACATCTGATACTTATTGTTGAACAATTCTAACATGGTACTCCACCTATGAATGGATTCTGGTTCTAAAGACTGGTACCAACTTTCCGCTTCCTTGACTAGCATCAGTGGGAAAAACTTTAGTTTTTGCCATTCGTTTCCTATGTTTTGTAAGGCACATGCATCATGAAATGCTTGTAGATGATTTTGAGGATTAGTGTTGTATCCCACTTCAAATTGTGGGATATTGTTCATGTCTAATCTCTTGATCGTACTATCCTTTTGGTGCCTTGTTGGAACTTTAACAGCCTTAGTTATGTCTGGCATACTTTAAGTGGCAAGTAGGGGTTCATCATGATCGTACTGTCTATGGCATCTATGATGCCTATGTTGTTCCCTAATCTCTCTCCTTTTGTGTTGTGATTATCTAGAAAACCCTCATCCCCTTTCTCGACTATTTCGTCTGTGACCTCCGTTCCGCTTAGTATTATCCTCAAGGTCTTTTCCCTTATGCCTGTGTCCAAATCCTGAAAGAGAGGGTGAAGGAGATGATGAAGGTGAAGAAGAAGGAGGACCATCACCATGACGGTGCCTGCTACCTTCTCTTTTGGGGTCGTGGACTCAGTCACGCTTACGATCAACATGTCCATCTTTATCATGCATGTGTGTTCCTTTTTCGGATCCTTTGTGTCCATTGGTATTAGAAAATGGGTTATGGATGGTTGAATGAAGGTTATGATACACAACCCCCTTAACCAAAGTCAATGGGAGGAACATATTTTCATGGGAAACATCCTGAGGCAGGTTCACCACCCTCATTTTCACTTATGACATGCGGGACATTCCGAGATGACTTTTCCTTCATGGATTCATGATGTCTCTCCTGTTGTAGATCCCTTTGATGTTGTGCCTTCATGGGTCGATACTCTCTCAAGTCATGATCATGCACAACATACTCTACCTGTAAGTGTTGCATACCAATTCATGTGAGATCACGAAGAAGCATGCTCAGGATTGAGCGATCAGGAGGTAACACTATGTTACCTTCTAAATCTTGCCAATGTAGTTGTTCATCCTAATGAAGGATAAAGGTAAATTTTGGTACATATTCATAAGGATGAGCATATACCACACAAAATTGTTGAGGGACTGGCAAATTATCATGTGTACTATGCCTTCGATTGTTCCCTATATTAGACCTAGGCAGTGAAACACTCTTGTAAGAAGGAGACATAATTGTCTATTCAATGTGCAATAATCTTCTCTTTAATGATTGTAAGATAACCAATCCTAAGGATTCATTCCAATGATGAGAAATATTTCCTAAGTTCTAATTAGCGCACAACCAACAAAGTCCTTGGCAACAGTGCCAATGGTGAGCGGCGAGGTATCCTTACACTCAATCATACGAATAAAAGCATACAAGCATGAATTGATTGAATTCCAAGGACTAAGTGGTTATGCGCCTTTGTGGAACAAGGACGGGTTAGTCAATCATTGTCTTCCCAAGCTTACTTGTATAGCATGATTATATGGTTAAGTAAACTTGAGGTACATGATTTTTATGGCTTTTATGTTTTTATGTCCTGGTGTTATAAAGGGAGGAGAGTGATAACTAAGTAACTAATTTAATTTAACTACTCAAATATGCTTTAACTAGTCCTAACACCAGCATCCATTCTCACTTGCTGTACACATATTGAACCAGTGCAACACTACTGGGATTACCAAACACTAATTTTTACTGGGTTACCAAGCGTTACACGCATGGTCGAAGTGGGCATACTAAGTGTGCTTACTTAGGAGAGTTGTAGGGTGAGAGAGAGAACATTAATTAACTAAGGAAAGCATTAAGTAATAGTAATTAACATTAATTAATCTATTCTGAATACTGCAAGGTTTATCACAAAGTTTGTCTTTATTGTTGTACACAAGGTGTGCTCAGGTACACAATGCTCGAATAAAGATCTGTTCATTTTATGACTCCTACTGCTGGCACTCGGAAATAATTCTATCTTTAGAAAGGGAAAAAGGCAAGAGCTTGGGTAAGGGACTAAGACTAATTGCCAAAACCAAGTGCACATACCTCTTATTTATAGGCAATGAGGTAGGTCCCAATACTGGATGCCCGATATCGCTTGGAAGGCTCCGATATCATAGACCCGATATCGTGGTTCATCAATCATACAATTCTATGATTCACTCTTTAGGACTATAGGCAAACTTAGGAGACTAAGTTTACAGAATTCAACTAGATTGCTAGTGAATGTTTGTGATTCGTATGGTTGGGTGGAGGGGATACCTACCACTCATCATAAATTAAAAAACATTACTTTTTAATGTTCCCCATTAGCAAGTAAAAGTCTTTTTATATTGATGTTTGGGAGCTATGGTTGTTTGATTATATCCATTATAACCATCTAGAGTAATAAAATTCATGCCATGCTATTCTATTTAAGATTATATTTGCTAAATGGCAATGGAAAATGATTCTTATATGTTGCTTAATTAAATATCATGTAATCTACACAAACTCTCCATTTATTTCTCTCTTAGGAATGATAGTCAATGGATAGATCTAAGAAGAGTCGAACATAGCATAAATAAAGTCCATTTCTAATAATTTTTCTACCTCTTATTTTATAATTTCTTAACATATAAGGTTTGTTCTTTGTTATCTCTATTCTACTAGTTTAGTAGTTTTGTTTATCTTGGAAGCATAGGATATTGTACAAAAGAATCTATCAATTAATGATTTTGAATAGTTATTGTATTAATAGTTTTATTGTTTGGATTGGGTTGGTCTTGATATGACAATTTTTCTTTTTTAGTTTTTTGTAACACATTTGGAACACTTACATTCTAGATATTATTCCTTGTTATTGGATGATTCTTCCATCTTATTATTTCCTTTATGGTTGGTATAATACTTTCTTTTGGTTCTAGATGGTTTTTTAAAACATAATTTTAAGTGATTTATAATTACTTGATTTCTTCCAACTATGAGTTTAAGTTTAATAGGGTTGTCTTGCTTTTTCTTTGTCAGATAAATTCCTCTTACTAATATCTAACCAAGTACCAAATTCATCCATCCATGAGCAATTATCATTTGTATAAGCTTCATACAATAAGTACACTATTATGATCTTGAGAATTTTTTTCATGTATATGATAAACTTGTTGTTAGTTTACTTGAAATATATCAATTTAATGTTGTGCTATAGTTTTAGTTAATTTGTCCATATGTCAAACATGGCTACTACCAAATTCATTGAAGTTCAACTCCTATGGCTTTGTATATGGGCAAGGTAGTTTAAGAGTAATAATAATAATCAACTATAGTATAGGAATAAGGATAGACTTTTCTTGTAAGGACTTAATCATTTAAATCATAAAATTATTCAAAGATTTATGGAGTAGTTATTTTTATTAGCTAATCCCTTAATGGGCAAGTTATCCCAACTAAAGTTATAAAACCAGAGAAATGTACTAAGAAGTAATTAATACTAACTTATTACTATTTGAAAAGAACAAAAGTAATATTTACTATTTCTAAGATAATGGAAAGAAAATACTACATATTCCTAGGACAACATAAAAAAAATTGGCTTATCTATTTCTAGAATCATGAAAACATTGATTATTGTGCTTAGGAGAAGTACTTCAATGCCAAAATATGATCCAAATTCAAATTCTAAATGTAATAATCAAAGGTAAAGATTTAGATTTTTTCTATTCATCTTAAATATAAATTTAAATATATATATATTAACTATTTTGGGGTAATTTCCCATAGTTTCAACAATGGTTACCATCATCTTAAAAGTTAGTTCCAACTAAAGTTATAACTACCTTAATAGGTTACAAAATTAAATAAACTAAAAGCTTATAGTTTGACATTTTCAAGTATATGGATTCTTGAAGGTAGAAGTCCATGTTTAGATCCTTGTTTATAAAAATATTTATAAGATAATATAAAAATAAAAGCAAAAAAATTATTTAGAATAAAATTTAATTCTTATTCATCAATATTATTTTGATTTATATTGCATAAGATATCCAAGTTGACTTTTTGATGTTGACAAATGATTAGTTTATTATCTTGTTACACTAGATTGCTAAATCAACTCATACTTAAAGCATAGTTGTATCTCTCTGCAAGTATCATGGTGGCTACATAACTTAGATATACTTATAACGATATATTTACTTTCAATACAAGTTAACTTTTCAAAAGTGTTGAATACTTTTTCAATAAGATTTTATAAATCCAACATTAGACTTGTAATCATTTATTTTGTTTCAAATGCTTTTACAATGAGATTTTTAATTCACATTAATTTTTTAGTACCTTCTACCAAGTCTTTGTATATCGTGACATCACCCTTTTCCGGAAAGTTGAATATCTTAAACTTTAATGCTGCCTTAGAATTCCTTGGGATCCAAGTTAAATCGAGCCGACTCATACCTTTAAACTTTATTTTTATGAAAAATCACTCATTTTAAAGATGATTTCTCAGACATTTTTTGACTAGCCACGGACTCCCTTATTTTTTTCTTATTTTTCAAATCTTTAAACATTTGATATGTTTCCCGAGTTTTAAAACACCGACCGGAGCATAGAAGATGAGTTTCAACTGGTTTTTCACGTAAACGCACCTTTATTGAAAGTTAAGTGTGTGTATACAATCAAATCATAATGCAAGAAAACTAAAAAGCCAGCCGTAAGGAATTGAAATTGACCATTCATGGAATCCTTTGTCCCGTGGGAATAGATCATTTTGAGATCTTTCTTACAAAAATTATCGCTTTACTGGATGGAACCTTCATTAAAGAAGGGTTTCTATATTTTTCTTTTTATATTTCTTTTCCGTCTTGAGTTCAAAAGCAGAACAGTTTTTTTGCCTGTATAACTATTAATTATTAAAGCATACGTAAATTTCTATATGGTGATACGTAAATTTCAATATGGTAATATGGTTCAGCTTCATTACTGATCCTTTGACTAACCCAAAGTTCTATTGATGCACATGTAAATTACAAGCATAACCACTGGTGAAGCGGCAAATTGATAAACTAATCAGAGAACGTGCAAAAGCATGGGACTCACATGGCAATAGAAACCGAATCAGAGAACCCAATCCAGACAAAACTGTACAGAAACACATACTCTAAAACTACCTAAACAAAAGAAATATACTTTCCAGTTTCCACTTCTAAAGCCTAAGACAACACCAAAGAATATTTCTGCCCAGCATTATCCAATGAACCAGCAGCAGCTTCTTCAATCGTCATCATCATGAGAAGGACCATCACCTTTTGAATCATCACGAGGAGCAGCAGCAACATCAGTTTCTGAGGCTTCCGTGATTTCTAATACAACTTTGTTGGGCTCCAGTTTATGCTTCCACACATAAAGTTTCTGGCCTTTCTCTGCATTTGCCTTGAACCAGGCAAATTTGCGAAGACCTCGAATGGAAGGGTCCACGACTTTAAGTGTTTGTGTTTCACCCTTGAGTGTTGCCTCAAATTTCTGAGTCTCCTCACCAATAAGTTGCTTCTCCTTGGCCTGCTTCTCGTACTTGTGTGGCACGAGAACTCTTCCTCTTTCAACGTTTTCCTTGTACAGTCTGCACTTCAACACAAATTCCAAGTCTTGCTCAGGAGGATTAGCAGTAACTGGATCAGGATCATGAACAGTACCGATAATGTCAAGGAGCTTGTCCTGAAGCATTATGGAGAACTCCTCTTCTGTTTCTCCTTCTTCCGAGGATGGGCGATTCTTCTTCATCAGAATGAATGCTTGGCCTACATTATTGTGATCTTTACCACAGGGGAACTTGCCAAGGCCAGCAACGGTGCATTTGTTTGCATTGAAGCGAAGCTCTCGCGTTTGGCCATTCAGTGTTGCGTGGAATTTTCGCGGTAGATAAGCTTTGCAGTTGTCGCGAAAATCCTTCGGCACTAAGATTGTTCCCCAGAGAATGTCAGTCGCTACCAATTCCTTCTGAAACACTAACTTCCATTCTTCATTGCCAGCCATTTCTCCCGGAGTGGACAGAAAACAAAGGATAAGAGAGCACAGGGGAAGACGGAAGAAAAAGCAAGTATCGCTAGCTTTGCAAATTTCAGTGCTCTGCCTCTGCTGCTCAGCAAATATATATATATATATATATATATCGGGCTCGGCTCTCAATCAATTTGAACGCCGCAGAGGCCATTTGATATCAGTATTTCAGTGTTCAGCATGTGCAGCTCATGTTCATCTTCATGCCGTTGTTGTGCTGTGTGTTGGTTACAGTCAAAGACTGGCAGAGTTCATGCTATGACTATGATTCTGGGGAAATCATAGAAGTTAGGATTGTGCGGAGAAACAGGCTTGACCACTCCAGAAATATCGATAAATGCATCGCGTGAATGTTTTTGTTTTATTTGTTTTTTATTCTTATTTTAGGTCATGGTGAGGTTGTTGGTGGTGTATTGCAGGTGGCATTTCAGGATTAACATCTTTCATCGTGGTTGTGAATCCAACGATTAAAAAAAATTCCAATTTTTCCACCCTTGATTGTAAATCTAAGGTAAGCTTTCACAATTTCAACGGTAATAAATTTAAGATAAGTAATTGATGGTAGAGTGGACTTGGCAGGCAAGATATCTTAGATAAGCATGAGATTGTTGATTGTTGTTTTCACAATCATAACTTGTGTCGGTTCAAACATTATGCTTTATGCTTTAAGTGTGACTGAGGTATATAATGATTTCATTATTAATTTGTTTTTTATTTCCCCATTGGCGCTTGGTCAATTTGTAGAGTTTATCTTTACTTTTCATGAAAATGTAATATCTCTCCAATAGATCTTATGGGTCTTCAGATGTAATAAAACTTTATTTCATTTCATTAACTAAAATATTAAAATATTAAACTAACTATCTAAGTACATAAAAAAAATCTAAACTAGCTTGAGCATTGAGTATCTCTTCCCACTTTCTGTACATATCTTGAACCTATACTAATGTTGCTAGGTTACCAAGTGTTTACTACTAGGTGTACTAACAGTTCACTAATAGAATTAACAAAAGTTAATGTATTATATTTGAAGTGGTCATACTTAAGCACTATTATGGAATAAAATATTTAATTTCTAAGTTGCATAAAAGTAGAGGGCATGGAAAAGAAAGTGCAAGAAGGTAAATTAACTGCTAGTGTGAATGTTACAATGAAGAAAGTCAATCTTGATTTTATTACTGTTATGTATGTGTTTAGGTACATAGTGCACTCGAATAAAGTTCTGTACAATTTGTTTAATCTATTCTATAGGCACTTAAGAAGAGAAATATTGTAACTCGTAAGGAGTGAAATTGCAAGAGTTTTCCTATGCTATTAACCAAAAGGTACCATAAATGTGGTAGGTGTGTGCATTTATGTAGGCAAAGAACAAGATAGCATCAACACATCAAAGAATATGTTGACACAACCAACTTAAGTTTTATCAGTAGTGATAACTGATAACTAAGATAAATATATGTACAGAGGGCATGATTTAATTTTTCATCATTGTTGATTCACAACTTGTCATTAGTTGGAAACATTTTAAGAGATATAGCTAACATAATACTTTATATAAGAATTATTAAAAAAAATATAACAATGTCTTAAGTGTAACTCATAATTTTTTACCTAAATCCTTGTCAATTCATGAACTAAAATCACATTTAAGACATCATTATTAAGTAATACATTGCTTGGTTAATTAGAGTATGTAACTTATGATTTGTAAATTACAAGTTTAATTTTGATGGGTGTGCTTATTTGACATAAGGTTATGAGTCATCTTCCAAATTTGGGTTACCTACCTTGAAATTGAAGTTTTTTGTTCACAGTTAAATGATATGATGCAAAAATATAACATTCATGTTAGGTACTATTCTTATTAGTTTGTTTGTTTGTTTGTTGAGATAGGTAATGCTTTGATGATGCAATGTACCATAGAAAAAGAGTCATTTATACATAAGCATGTAGTGTTAATCATTTATATATGGACACTAGCTTGTTATACCCAATTTAAAGAATATTATAAAGTTCCAATTTTTTGTTAAGCTATTTAATCTTATGTTAATTTTTCAAAGAGCTAAGATGTTTAATCTTAAGTTCCAATACTAACACTCTTGATTTAAAAACTCTAAGCTATGACTTTGATTTTGGTATGTAACACTAAGTTATAATTTATAATTCGACTATATGTCTTAAGGGGTAAATATTGTTTAAAATGTTTTGGGTTCCAACACCTCTATTTTAGAGAGCAACACATTATTACTCTTATCCCCACCCCAATCCCAAATTAGTGTTTCAACGTTAGTGATATATGACTTAAGTAGGTATTTTGTTGTCTTCTTAGGCTAGAGATTGTTAAATTAAATCACATTTAAGAAATTGATATATTCCTCTATAATTCTTCTGAAGCTGAAACTTTATTATGTCCAAAGACCCATAGGATTTATTCAATAGATACTACATTTTCAAGAAAAAAACAAACAAACTTTACAAATTGAGCAAGGACCAATGGGGATAACAAAAACAAATCATATAATTATTTCACTATAATATTATAGAGCTATCTTAAATGGGTGGTTATAAAAAAGAAAAAGAAGAAGAAAACATTTATATCATTCTCAAGGGCTCCACTTTCAATTTTAAGATAGCTTGATGATAGACTTTCACACTTGATTGGAATAATAACTAAGAGATAATGAATTTATGCATCTACTTTACTAAATCTATTGTGATGTAAATAAAAATTTTTCTTACTAACTATTAAATTTTAAATCGACTATGATATTTAATTATCACTAATAGTTAAGGATTTTAATAACAATGTAGTAATTACAATTAAGTCTATATGTCATGATAGTAGAATATTAGACAAAAGTTAAATGATTTACATAAAAAATAGTTTAAACATATTTTCTTGAGACCATAATATACTCAATATGATATCTATTATGAACATACATACTATTGAAGTGATTTATATTTCATCTATCATTTGGTACAATGAATTTTTATATAAGTTAACAAATATTAAATGTATCAATGAACACATTAGATGGTCATTGCTAACCAAATTTAGATTAGATGAGACTACTTATACAAAAGTAGCCATATCCTCTTGCATAATTTTTTAGGACTATCATTTACTATTATGATATTTTATCTTTTATATTGATCTATGTATCTTTCAAGTACTTTTCTTAATGGTTTCTGAAATAGAGGTTTTGAATGTTAGCTAATTGAGTCTGTCAAGTAATCTTGCTTCTTTTTAGTCACTTAACAATCTTCTTGTGTAAAAATAAACATTGACTAATAGCTTATCATTGCACATACTTATCACATTTTAATGGTTTCTGGAAGACCAATCTCCAATGTCTATTTCATCCTCTTATAAGGTATTCAAGAAATCAATAATTCCTGACTTTAGAAAGTAGTACTTTAGTCTTATATATAGATCATGCACCCATTTAAATTCTTGTAATGCGAAGTTAACAATTTCATAGAATGATTTTAAGAGCATACCATTTAAATAAAAAACTACAAGTTATTTTTCCTTTTCTTGTCTTCAAGCATGCCTTCATTCGAAATGCATTTTATTAGTATGTTATAAAAAATTTCTAAAAATAAATGAATTGTATATGATTGTAATTACTTTCATAGTAACAGGAAATAAATGATAATAAATGTGAACAACTTATATAGTGTGCAATTCCAAATGCATATAATCCAAATTAAACCCTTTAAAAAATCATTTTTTTGAAATTAACAATTCCTTCACATGAAATTTTTTGTCCATTTATGTATAATACTAGGAATGTTCAAAATATCTAATAAATGTTGTTTTCTCATAGCATACTTCTCCCTTTGAAGGAATGTAATGGGATTACCTATTTGGTGATTATTCATGTATTTAAGTACAAATGCCTCATAGTTGAATATGTTGGTTTGATAAGGCAAGTTACTCATAAATTTTTGGATCTGTACATCCTTCACAAAACAATTATGTAGTTTCTTGATTATATGTTCAAGTTCAATTAATTTTAAAAATGCATCTATATAACTAAAATGATTTTCTTTCTTTTGTAATGGATCATAATAACATATTTCCTGTTGTTTGGTATCAACTGTTACTAGAATCCAATGATAGTAATCATTTTCCAATGAAATGTTACATGGAAAGTATGTAATTATGTTGTCCAAGATCATTCCCCTTCCTTCAGATAAATAAGAAGTGTAGTCCTCAAATAAAACTCTATTATTCATTTCTAGTTAGTTTATTCTATAGTTATGAAGCAACTAAAACATTGATGAATCAAATAGATAGTATGATCTACATACCCCATGCCTTACTCCAATGATATATGAATAATACTTAAAAATATTATCTTCTAGTCCTTTCCATGATCTATGACTTGCTAAGTTAGTCCTTGTGAGGACCTTATCTCTTACGTATAGTAGATTTATGTCCAAAAGATTATTTGAGCTTGGTTTCTCATCCATTTTAATCTTGTAGGTAGCAAAAATGTCACATTTTTCATCCACTCTTTCTAGTGAAGTAGGAGTTAAAGTCTTCTTCTATTAATCTCCAAATGAGGTAACTTTTCCTATAGGACATTATAGATAATATTAATCAATAGGCATGAAATCGATATTACTGAAAAAATAATAAAATATTATTTTTATTAATGCAAAATCAATGTTAACTACACCTTTAATATTATTAGTATTCACCAATTTCATTAATGATTTATAATGATATTCATATGATTCAAGTACATTGGTTGTATTCATTAAATATTAGTATTTTAACTTAGGAAACAACTACTACTCATCTCCCATTTAGCAAAGGAGGTGTATGTTATGTATATAAAGCAACACGCCAATGATTTCTCTTCATGAAATTTGTTTTGTGCTTTTCATCATAGCATTTTTGCACTATGATGTGAACGTACGATGGGTTCTATGTTTTAGTGTAGTTGTTCTATGATTTCATAAGCAATTGCATTAGCTTTCTAGTCTTAATAATTTAAGTATGCTATTATTGTATGGCTAGGCTATGCCATATGTTGTTGTTTCTTAAGGCTTCCATTAATTCCAAATCTACTCTCATAACATGGTTGTGTTATGGATTTGAGGTTAGTAGCTAAATGTCACTATTAAAACTTTGCAAATACCTATTATTGAATTATGATCTACCAAAGGAAATGTATGTTACATGTACAAATCAACACAATGAAATTTTTTTGTGTGTGCTCCTGGTCATTGCACAATTGCAATATGATATGAGTGTTCGTTGGCTTATCTAACGTTGCATAGTACTTATATGAAATCATAGGTATTTAACATAACATGTTAGTCTTAGGAGTTTAATTTTGATATAATTGAGTGGTTGTGTTGTGAACTAAATCATAGTTTCTCTATGATTGTGTAATGAAAGCTAAGTACACTTATAATAGAGATATTATTAATTGAATTATTTAAACTAAATAGTCTAAATAACATGATAAAACCACATTCAACAAAGCTATATTATAATTAGATTTACTAAATAGTAAAAATCTAGGAGGTTATAAAAATAGTGAAAAATTTTGTACTTCATGAAAAACATCATTTTCTTTTAGGTATCCCATCACCTACTTTCTAAGGAATCAAGACATGTCAATTATGAATGGTTGATTTGTTATGTTTTTAGGAGATTTATTACTAATGAGTATTTCTTATAATCTTATTTATTTATATTTGGTGTTTGCTTTTGAACACTATCTCCACGACGTAGTGTCAATGTTGAAATCTCTTGTTTAGATTCCTACTGAAAGATAATGTACTTGAATTATGATTTGAGTCTTACATAAACATTAGAATAATATAATTCTAAAACCATGTAAGTGATATGTACTAGTTCATTGATAATTTTCATATTTTTTATTGCTTGACCTTTGTTTTGATATTTTTAGGGAGCCTTTCATGATTATGTGGTTCACCCTGCTTCTTGATGATTTCATATATAAATTTATATGCATAATATAAAAAATAAAAATGGAGATGCATATAGTCAAGTATGATATTACATATTTTTCTTTGACATTTCTTGTTAGCTTTTAAAAGTCTATTGCTTTGAATTCCTCTATCTAAGTAACATATTTTTCGACCTGTTCTTTAAATTTTCTCTAAAGATGTAATAAATTAATTAATATTTATTTACTTGAACGGAGATGACAATTTAATTTGAAAGTTGGGATTGCCTAATTACCTTTATTTTGCTTGCCTCTTGTAGTGCATGCTTGAGTTTCATTACTACTAACTTTGTTGTGTTAGATACATTTATTTCTCCATGTGTTCCCAAATCAAGCAACTATGATAACTTAAGCAATTGCAATGGTGAAAAATCACTAATAACCTATTTGGACAAAATTATTAAAAGAAGCATATCATATATTTGTTTTTACATTCTTTTATATATTCATCTTAAAATGACTATTTTAGCTTTTACCTTCAATGTCAACACCTCATTAGTAACATCATACTACAAGAAAGGAACACTATGTAGGAAGTCTTCAACCTCATCCTCACCTTCATTATTACTTCCAACTTTCTTACTCTCCTTCTACAAATTTAAAATAGTTGATAGATTAGTTCATGCTCAAATATTATTCATACTTGAATCAAATAACATTATTTCATAATGTAGTACATTACCTAACACTTCTTGGCATTGCAAATGTTAATATAAATTTTAGTAAATCTAGCTTGCCTTTGTGATATACTACTAAGAATTAATTTTTCTTTTCCTTGTATATCCTCATTAGAATCTATAGGCTCGTCAACCATGAAGTTCATATTCATGTCTATAACTAATTTCCAAAATAATACAACATACTCCATTACTTGTATAGACACTATACTAAATGATGTAATTTTCTTTAACTCTTGTAAAATATTTGTACCATAGTTTAGACATATAGTATTAACAAATTAGTCATCATTAGTTCCTTACAAAGTGAACAATTCTAAGATTTGAGAGTAGAGTGCAAAAGATTTATCTAATTTGACATTAAAATTTTTTGCATTCTCACACCTTGTCAATGCCTTTGGTCATAGAAAACTACCATCTCCAAATGTAGATGTATGTCTACAAATGTATATTTGTTTGTATTCTAAGTGTTTTCAATGACTATGGTATTAAATGTAAAGAAAATTAGCAAATAAAATTTGCACTTCATATAGTGATAACACTTTTTCATTCTTAGGCTTGTACCTTTCGAAACCCTTGTATGTCTCATAAAAACTATTCAAACTATGTCAATGATCATTTAAGATATTGAGAATAGTAGTAGTTTCAATTATGATGGTTTATTGAATTAGTCTGAATAAAGCTTCGAAATTTGGAATTAGCTCCTCTATTTGAAAGTTCTTTAAGTTTAGAATATATAATGGAATTTCATTACTAGCTGTTGAAAGGTCATCTCTAACCCTGTAGAGGCACAAGCTTAAATATTATGGTGGATATGGCTATATTGAGAATCCCTTCTCCATGACTTTGAGTTTAGCATCAAGGTTATTAGATGATCTTCTACGTAGATGTTGAAATAATACAGATTGTTCCTTTCAAGTAAGTGTAATTTTTTGTTATTCTACCTCTAATGTAGCAAGTGATTCATTAATCATTTCATAATCTAGTTGATTCTTCTCTTAAACATTTTTTGACTATAGATCTCTTGGTCTTTGATGAGTCATGAATTGTTGGCTATGATATCACACCCATGATATCACGTACATGATATCGTAGCCTGTCTCCTCATCTATAAATAAGAGGTAGGCAGATCTGGTAGGCAGTTTTGGATAGTTTTTGGAGTTTTCAAGTTTTTAGTTTTTAGTAGTTTTTTTCTCTCAACCCTTTTCTCCCAGTGCATGCCCGTAGTGTGGTGATTGTAATTGTACAACATCCTTATTCAAGTGTGACGTACTTGGACATGCACATGACTGGCAATAAAGATTGAGATTACTTCATCATTGCAGCATACACTTAGCTTAATTATTCATTTAATTGTTATTGTTATCTACTGCTTTCTTAGTTAATATCTCTTTACCCTTATCTCCTAGTATGCGGAATGAGTACGACTTAATCATGAGCATTTAAGTGTGACTACTTGGTAACCCAGTAGCATACCTAGGCCATGCGTTTGGTAATCCCAATGGTAGTTGTGCACAAGGTCCAAGATGTGTACAAATGATTAAGGAACAGATGCTCATCACAGTTAGGCTAGTTTATATTCTCTCTCACTCTCTCTTCTAGTTTAGTTGATATTATTTACCAATCATACCTAGGAGTAGCATTAATTAGGAACACATCATTCACCTCGCTCTGGACTAAACCATATGTGACAAAGCTAATACTAGTCCAGGTGGGAAGACAACAAACTGCGATCTACGAGTAACCCTCTAGATACCACAACTAGTCCATCTACAAAGTTCGATCAGATCGTGTGTGAAACGCTTGTATTCGTATGGTTGAGTGTAGGGGTACCTTGCCACTCATTAGTCTTGTCAAATCATATTTTTTTTGTAAAAAGCCATAAGTACCACTTTTAAATCATGAAGTTGTTTCAACTCATTGCAATAATCTTCCAATTTTTGTAGCTTTGTAATATTTACTTTTCTTTTATTATCTTTTTCTTTGAAGTATATGAGAAATATTTCTCTATTTTTAATTTTGTTAACCATGTTCTTTTTCTCATTTTAGATAATCCACAAAGTGACTAGAAGACATTTAGTGTTAGAAACGTTAGACTATTTTTTATGCAAACCTCACCCATTGATAAATGAAGGTAACTTTGTAGTTGCTTGATCTCAAACATTTCAAAAATTATAACAATCATTAGAAATTTGTATAAGGAGCTTACACTCCTTTAAATTACTTTTTGTACATTTATAAATGGATGATTTTGCATGTTATTGTCACACATAGTATGCATTGAAAAGAAAAATAAAGAAATCAATCACACACTTCTTACTCAAAACTATATGTTAAACCATTATAGGATTTTATGATATTCTCATTAACATGCTTTTTGACAATGTCAACTGAAATATTATTTTGATAACATTAGCTTCTCTCACATGGAACCTCCTCAATGTAGCATGGCTTATAGTATAGCCTTTGCCTATCATTAGTACCTTTATATATTTTCTTTATAATATCTATTAGTGTGTTAGGTGATATAATTTTTATTAGTATTCATTTTAAAGTAATATTTTTCATCTTATAAAATTATATTCAAAATCTATTCAGTTAATATTATCAAACATTATCTCTCTTCAAATCGCTAAGGAACAAGTGCACACATATTTTTTCTTTGTAATAACTTTTTTACTATTTGGATTGTATGCTATTTTTCAAGGATCTAGAAGCCTACCTTTTCCTCTTAAAGCTCAGAGATGATTTTTGCAAAGGATGAATTGGCTGTATTAATTTCCAGTGGCATCAAAATACACTCTTTCATTATTACTATCATATTCTTAGTGAAGTAATCCATGAGGCTATTAACATATGATTGATTAAGAGTGTGTATTCTAAATTTATCTATAGTAGAAATACATTTGCTTATGTTGGCCTTAAATAGCTTATTCTTAGAAGGAATAAAATATTTATTGAAAGCTATCATGAAATTGTAAGTCTTGTTGATGAGTTTCATTGTCTTTTCCTCTCTTTTTTTTGTCTACATTTTCAAATCCACAATTGGTTTAATGGTAGGTCTTTTGATTGATAGAAAAAGATGAATAACTATCTTCCTCACATCTAGTGTTATCTTCTTATTACTATATACCTAGCATGAATACTTAACCTTCTCTCTCATTAGTGTCATAATGGAATTGGTTATTTCATTTTGCTACTTAGATAGAATTAGACTAATGTTTGTGACAATATTTCCTATTGTCTTATTAGTGGTTACCAATATTAGATCATATTTTTTCATAGTAGTTTTCTCCCTAATGAATTCATCAATGAAGGGGTTTAGGATCAGCAAACCCTCTTGCATCATTATTGAGGTTGACCCCTTAATAATCTCAACATGAAGCTCTACTATTCTTTCTCCATAGTAAATAACTATCCCAACACAATCATACACATGAGTTTCTTTGCTTAGAGATATCAAGTATAGATTTTTAAATGTTCCTTGCTATGCCATGACATTGATGTATCACTCCTCATACCTTAGTGTGTTAGGAACCCTTTGGATCTTATTTCTCATTGTAATTTGTACTATCACTATCTTGCATCCATAACAACCACTAGTTCACATAGTGGTCATCATATGATATAAGCTATAGTCTTAGAATCATATATCTTTCATCCTATGACTTAGAACCTATTTTATCATTGTTCTATAAATTATTCATAGAGTCATCATATGAAGTATTGGTAACAAATACTACTATCACCAATTCTATCATAATTGCTAAATATTATCATATGGTCATAGAGTGATTGATGTATCGTGAATTCTAGATAACATGGTTGACTTATAATTCATACTCCATAAAAATGATGTATTCCAACAAGATTCATTTGCATATAGTACCTATTTCAGGTATGTGAGGTTAGTTACTAATATAGCAGTTGTTGTAGGAAGGATTCCTATGAAATTCTACTAACAACATTTATCATAATGTTATAGCTATATTGGATCCTCGTATGATGGATTTCTAATATCATTTACCTTATGTCAAAAAGATCATAGCATGGTAATTGTATGATGTTTAGTTTGTTGAATGGTCATATTGTAGTTTTTTACTAGATTTGAATAATAAATTAAAGGCTAGATACACATCTATTAGTAATTATAAGATTTTCACATATATGGATCACTGTATGACTTACAATCTATTAGATCATGGTCCTATCACTTACTCATGATGCAACCATCATATGAGATCTTGGTAATGGATTCTATTAAAACTAATTATATTATTATATAGTCATAACACAATAAGTGTATGGTAAATTCTAGATCATGTAGTGTCTTCCTACATAGAAGATAAACATCATAGTTTAGGATCAACTAATTACATGGTTGTTGTATGACACATAATCTATAACAATGAGGTATTCCTACAAGACTTACTTTCATATAATACCTATTGGAAACTTACTCCTATAGCAACCATCATATGAAGGATTCCTACAAGGCTCTAATGATAACATTTATCATGATATTATGATCATACCATAATCATCTTATGATGGATTCCCAATATCAAGCTAGATCATAGCTCAATCATTATATGATGTTTGGGTTGATGAATGATTATATGAATATGTTCTACTAGATTCAAATTATAAATTAAAATATAGATACACATCTACTACCAAATGTAGGATTTTCAAATACATTGATAATACTATGGCTCAAAATATATCAAATCATGGTCTAATAACTTACTCATGGCATGGTTGTCATATGAAGTCTCAATAACAAATATTACCAGCACTCATTCTATCATAATAGCTAAGTATTATCATATATTCATAGTGTTTTTAATGTATGGTAGATTCAAGATCATGTAATGATCCCCTATAGTAAGGCTAAATATCATAGTTTAGAATAGATTCAGTGCTAGGTCGATGTGTGATACATACTCTACAACAATGAGTTATTTCTATAATACTCATTGTCATATAATACACATTGGGAATTGACTCATATACTGGTATTTGTATGAGGGATTCCTACAAAGCTCTACTAATAACATTTATCTTGTTTTTTTGGTCATACCATGATAGTTGTAGGATGGATTCCTAATGTCATTCACTTCATGTGGATGAAATCATATCACAACTATCATTTGATACCATTGCCTCTCCTATTATGGGTTATTCTAAGAAAATGGTTTCCATTATAGCATGATGTTTTGTGAACAATAATGTTATTTTCATGATTTATTAACAAGATTTACTTATTTTTCTTTCATCATATAAGTTGAAGCTATGGGTAAGACGGTTCTTTGAAAGGATTTAATAGCAAAATATCATTGTATGATTTAATTGAAACTCTCATTAAATTTATAATTTGATTTTCATTTTAAAATCTATAGAATTCAAATTGATCATAGGTTTCCTTACATAATGTCTTTGTATGAGACTAATTAATCTATCATATTTTTCCAAAATTAACAAAATAGGAAAATAAGTTGGAAGTTGGACTATGAAAAATAGGCTTTACTAAAGATATTTTCATGAATACTTTAATGAATGTCTATTGTTGAAATACATAGGTAACTAGGGCATGATGTTTATAATAGATAGGACAAACATGATGATTGTGTTCATTGTAGGCTAGGACATACACGGTGTTCAAGATAGACAGGATGAGCAGAATGACTGCATTCATGGTAGGCTAGGGTGTGTGATGAGTCATCATTGGTTGGCTACATTAACAAGGCCTCGTTGATACAGTCGACCGAGTCAATGATGCCTCATCCATGAGGTCTCGTTGATGCATTTTGACCTACATCGATAATGCCTAGTTGATGCAGTGTTTTTCCATTGCCTATAAATACATGCCTACCCACCAAATTTATGAGGAGTCTAGATTTCAATTGTAGTAGAGCTCTTGCATTTTTTCCATTCAAAAGTTAGAATTTCTTTCTTGAGTGCCTGTAGTAGGAGTCATTGAGTGTATGGATCTTTATTCAAGCATTGTTGTACTTGAGCATGATAGTGTGTGCAGCAATAAAGATGAGCTTTTGATAAACCTTGTAGCACTTTGGATCGATTAGCTCTTTTCTTTATGCATTCAAATGTTTTCAATTATTTGTTAACTATTCTTAATTATTTTGTAATTATTTTCCAGGAATTGAGTTAATGAGATTATTAAGCTAGATAGATTAAATACATAAGTATGCCCGCTTCAAGCGTAACACGTATTCACTTAGTAATCCCAGCAATGTTATTGCTTGGTACACCCAATAGCATGGTGTTTGGTCACACTACAGTGGATACGTGGGTTCAAGACATGTACGGAAAGTGGGGACGAATGCTTATGTTAGGATTAGTTAAATTATTAGTTAATTAGTCATTTAGATTAGTTAACTAAACTTCTTTTTATCTACATTTCAAGCACCCACAACATAAAATACAAAATGATAGAAAAGAAAATGCCTCAATTACACTTAACCATACCAACGAATGTCACAAGTGTAACTGGGAGGATAACAATATACTTTAAGGTTAGATTCACTTCCTAAATGGCTAGTGCACTAGAAATGATAAAGTTCACAAAATTTGACTCAATTGTGCATGAACACTTGTGATTTGTATGGTTGGATGTAGGGGTACCTCATTGCTCATCGTTGGCACTGTTGCTAAGGACTTTGTTTGTGGAATGTGCACTATTTAGATCTAAGTGAATACGATTAATATCATTGTACAAACCTAAAATTCCATATCATTCCCACTATACATAAACTATAAAAGCACACTAACAATTTCATTTTGTTTTACAAAATGTCATCTTCTTGTCGTAAGCATGATGATACTAAACCACCAATCCCACAGGAATGCAAAGTGGTATACACTCATCCAAATGAGTTTGNGTCATCTTCTTGTCGTAAGAATGATGATACTAAACCACCAGTCCCACAGGAATGCAAAGTGGTATACACTCATCCAAATGAGTTTGTATCAAATTTCACGTTCATCCTACATTAAGATGAACAAATGCGTTGGCATGATATGGAAGGCAACATTGTTTTTCTCCCCGATAGATCTATGCTCTAAATGTTAATTAAAACCCTTAAGAAGTTGGGCATAGCAGATCTTCACAAAGAGTACATTGTGGATGGATATGACATTACACTACCCTTGTTCCTACCAGATCAAAAGAACAATGTACTCTTTGTGAAGATTTGACATAGAGTCATATCCATTACATTATCATTGTGGATGGATATGACATTACAATATCATCCCAATGAAACACAATGTAAGTGAGACAAATGTTAGGAGAGACTCCATGAAGCCACAAAGGGAAAACATTACACTACCCTTGTTCCTACCAGATCAAAAGAACAATGAGAACCCTCCCTTGGAAGGTTCTCAATGTGAAGATTCTACAATGAGAACCCTCCTACTAACGATGGTGAGGGTGTCAACTTGACCCTGCGATCCACTATTCATAGACTAGGTTCAAGAAAGAGTGATAGCCAAATTAGGAACTTGGATGAACATCACGATAACAAGGGATCTAATGATGGAGAACGTAAAAATCATAAGAGTGGTGGCAAACACCGTGGTGGTGGTGGTAGTCCACCTTCCTCTTCATCCTCTTCATCTAATTTTGAACATTCCTCTTCATCTAATGGTTCTCATAGAATTTTTCATTGAAACAATCATGTTGAAGGTGATCGACAAAATAATAATGACTATGAAGGCCACCAAAATCGAAGGGGTGGCCAAAACCATCATCGATGTCATCAACATAGTGATGATGATGAACCTTTATTAGCAACTTGAAGTATACTTAGCATTATGGAGATAGTAAGAATTCCAACTAGGCATATAAAGGATAGTTCGATCAAGCACCTAGATATGAACAATATCCCAAGATTTGAGGGGGGATATAACTCTGATCTACAAACACTTCTACAAGCTTTTCAAGATGCTTGTGCCTTACAAAACATCAAAAATAAGTGGTAGAAACTTAAGTTTTTCCCAAGGATACTCATTAAGGAAGCTGAAAGTTGGTACAGTTCCTTAGAACTAGAATCTATTCGGAGATGGAGTACCATGTTAGAACTATTCAATGAAAAATATCAAATGTACTCTAGAGTATCTAATCTAAGATGGAAAATCTAAGGTTGGAAATAAGGAGCACATGAACCCTTGGAGTTTGCCATGGGATGATATTATTCACTCTTGCATAGATGCCTTGGCCATGGTTACTCTCAGAGGGAACAACTTTGCCACAGCATAGATGGGCTCAAGGTAGAAACGAGAAGGACCCTTGGAGCATATGCCCAAGGGAGGTTGTCTGAAATGAGAGCTCACCAGATCCAAAGGCTAATTAAGTAGGTATCAAAAGAAGAATGTGAACTACGAAAAAGGGAGAGTGCTAAAGTATATAATAGGGACCCATCCATCAAAAAATGAGAGGTCTAATTTTGTGACGAGGAGAAGTCACCACTTGATGAAGTGGTGAACAGAAATATCTTGCCTATCCAGAAATCTGTTTTTGATATTTCAGCCAAGGTTGACAAGTTATGGGACTCTTTGGATGAAAATTTTAAAACTACTTTAAAAATTGCTAAATAATCCAAAGAGAAAATTAGTGATCATAATTGTAGATGGTGAAAAGAAACTAAATGTGCCTACCAAAGAGGTAAGGACAAAGCTATTGCAGTAGAGAAAGTTGTGGAGTCTGACTCTAATAATGAAACCAAATGTGACATTTGTTAATATGAGCATCCAAAGGGATGTTTCCCTATGGTGTCACACCTACAAGAATCTAGAGTGTATGCATTAAACCCTTGCCTAGCATGTAGGCAAGATCCAAGATGATTGCCTTATCCTCAACATAGTCCAAAACAGTTCCACTAGCAATAACAAGATTACTACCAAGTGAAACTCCTCCACAACCTTATGAGCAGTACCAATAGTGGTACCAATCACAATCATGGGGAATGTCACCACCAAGGTAGCAATACCCTTATAGGCAACAAGATCCATATGAGTACTATGTTCAGCAACCTGTCTCCCCTAGAATTTTAGCAAGTCATGCATCACTCCAGCATCACTATTACCCTCCATAGTACCACCAAACACATTCATCATTTAATCAAGGGGAAAACTCATATCAGTATTCTTATCATCCTTCACATCCATCAGCACCTACATCTCCACCTTTAACTCAATTACCTCCTACTCCATCCATGTAGGGTGAAATTCCTCCATAGCTATAGTAACAAAATGCTACAAGGGTTGTACACTATCAATCAACCTAGTAGTCTGGATAATCAATCAAGGAAACAACCTTTCTTCCAGCCCAGCAATCCTCTCCAACCCTCACAATCTACTCCAGTTGATTATCCTATATCTCCAATACCCTCATCCTCTACATCAAATACCTTCAAGCACCCTTCAAACCAAGTGCTGCCTAGGATATGCACTGTAATGCTAACTCATGTTATTTTCTAACTAGATCAAGGCTGGCAACCTTCCTACAAAAGGATCTAATCCAAGAAGTCTACTCACCTTTTTATAGATTGCTAGAGCCATGCAAAGCTCTTCTTGACTTTGGTTTCAGAGTTAACCTCATCTCCCATGATATGTGTAAAGCCTAGAACCTACCACCTCTTAAGAAGAGCAACATCCATTTAGAATTAGCAGATTAGTCAATTACAGTTCCTTTTGAATTAGTAGAGGACATTGTAACCATAGTTTGTGGGTGGTCCTATCTTACTAATTTTCTAGTAATCAAGGTGGAAAACTATAAAATGACTTCCCTATCATCATGGGAAGGGCTTGGTTAAGTACAGTCAATGCACGAATGGGTATAAGGGACCTTTCTCTTGAAATATCTAAGGAGAATGAGTTAGGAAAAATTGAGAAGAAGTGTATTCCATGCATCACGTATAGCGATAACAAGTGCAATTCCATGTAAAGATTTGGTCAATTAGAAGCACATACATGAAGGCATGTAATTAGTGTGCACAAGCAATTAATATTCAATGGTGTTTATACATAGTAGTCACAAAGCAAGAGGGTACCTAGTGATTAATAGTTGATTCAGATAGTAGCACAATATGCATGAAGCCAACTGAGAGTTCAACTTATGCATATGTTGGAGGCATGGACAAAATTGAACAAGTCCAGTCCCAAATCTCTAATGAAGATGATGATAACTATTGGGAAGAGTTGGAGATCCCTAATCACTTCAAGCAAGAGCCCTTAGAACTAAAAAATTTAGTAGTCAGAATGGAATATGCATTTTTAAAGAATGGTAAACTGGTCATCATTAATTCCAAACTTGCTCCTAAAAAAAAAAGAAAAGTTGTTAAAAGTGGTGAATAAATGGTCAACATCCTTTGCTTGGTCATATCTAAAACTAATAGGAATTGATCCAAGGATATGTCAGCACCACATCTACACTGACCCAGCCATAGAAGGTAGCCGTAGAGGTGGCTAAACCACAAATTGAAGCAAATTGTTAAGGAGGAGATAGAGAAACTCCTCAAGGTGGCGTTTATCTATCCAATTGTAGATAGTGAGTGGGTTAGCCCACTCATAATTGTACCAAAGAAAGATGGTAAATGGTAGGTTTACATTAACTTTAGATTGTTAAATATGGAAACATTTAAGGATCACTTTCCTTTGCCATTCATGGATCAAGTAGTAGACATCATATTTCGGCATTGCTATTATAGTTTCTTGGATAGTTATAGTGGCTATAACCAAATCCAAATTGCACCAGAAAATCAAGCCAAGACAACATTTACAAGTCCCAGGGGATGTTTGCATACTATAAGATGCCATTTGGCCTATGTAATGCCCCTGCAACATTTCAACGCTTGGTCGTTAGTATCTTTTAACTACAAATTGATAGTGATATTGAAGTTTTCATGGATGACTTCTCCACCTACGAAGCTACCTTTGACCAAGCCTTGGACCAACTTAAGCAAGTACTAAAGAGATGTGTTGAGACACACCTACGGTTGAATTAGAGAAAGAGCCATCTCATGATCCAAGAGGGCATTGTGCTAGGGTATCAAATTTCATAGAAAGGGATTGAGGTAGATCCAGAAAAGATAAGGGTCATCTAAGGAATAACACGCCTACCAAAGAGTTTCAAAGATGTTTAGTCATTCCTTGGACACACTAGTTACTATCGGTGCTTTATTGAGAATTTCTCTAGGATTGCTAAAACATTGGTAGAACTTACAAAGAAAGATGCACCTTTCATATTGACCAAGGAATGTAAAAACACATTCCAAAAATTAAAAGAAAGACTCGTAGAAACACCAATCCTATGAGCACTTGATTAGTTCAAACTATTCCATATCATGACAGGTGCATCTAACTATGCTTTTGGAGCCGTGCTCACATAGATGGACAATAAGAAATATCCATATTATATCCACTATGTAAGTTGAAGCATTGTGGGGGGCACAGTTAAATTACTCCACCATGAAAAAATAATTAATGGCAGTAGTGTATGCACTAGAAAAATTTAGACATTATGTGCTAGGTTACAAAGTATTTGTACATAAGGACCACAATGCAATTCACTTCCCTATGAATAAGCTAATGGTGAGCCCTCATGTTATAAGGTGGCTTATGATCTTATAGGAATTCAATATTACTATGGTGGATCGAAAAGGGACTAAGAATGTGGTTGTTGACCATCTTTCTTGCTTAAGATGGGATAACAAAGAGGAGGAGAGCTTGCTCTATGATTAGTTTCTAGACAAACTCCTCTTTACTAGAGCAATAAATGAATACATTCCTAAAAAGCAATATGGTATAATGGCATCCTCACATATCTTCTTACTTAAGAGATTCCACAAGACTTGGATTTTAGGAAGAGGTAGCAATTTCTTCATCGAGTCAAATACTTCATGGAAATTAATGAATAGCTTTACAAGTTATGTACTAATGGCCTGATCTATTGCTATGTCTCTAACGAAGATTAACTACACATTCTCTAGGATGCTCATGAAGGACCTTGCGAAGGCCACTATGTAGGGAGACGCATAACCATAAAAATCCTAATGGTAGGGTGCTACTGGACAACAATCTTTAAGGATTCCCACTAATTTGTCAAGTCTTGTAAAAAATGTTAACATGACAGGTGGATGACTGCTCATATGGAAGGTCCTCAATAGTGGATTCAACTACTAGAACCTTTTGACATATAGGATGTTGATTTGATGGGTTCCATTACACCCATGTCTAACGGGAAAGCGTATATTATAGTAGTAGTTGACTATTACACAAAATGGGTAGAAGCGATAGCTATTATAGATTGCACATCATCCACTGTTGCTAGATTTATACAACAACACATTGTAAATAGGTTTGGGGTGGCATGTTCACTAATTTATGATAATGGGACTCATTTCACAAGTGTCACATTTAGAAAATTAATGCAATGCTTAGGGGTAGAACATAAATTAACAACACCTTACCATCCCCAAGCCAATGGTCAAGTAGAGGTAACCAATTGGGAGATTAGTAAAATATTAATGCAAACCATTAGCAAACATAGGAAGAATTGGAGCACAAAACTTAATGATGTTCTTTGGGCTTATCGATCAACTTAGAAACTTCCTATTGGATATTCTCCCTATGAGTTAGTGTATGGAAAACTTTCAACACTCCCAATTCAATGTGAGCTCCGTACACTCTCAACAACATGGGAACTAATCCTTAACCTAAGTTTAGCAAAAAAGGAGAGATTGATTAATCTAAATGTGCTAGACGTAAATCTCTTAGTGGCCCTATCTTTGAATGAGGTGAACTAGGAATTTAGCAAGCACCACCATGACCTTAGAATTAGGAAAGTAAGGTTTCAACCAGGAGATAAGGTCCTCTACTAGAACCCCACACATGTACCTCAAAAGGAAAAATTTCAAACATCATGGGAGGGACCTTATATAATTAATCAAACCTTTTCCTCTGGGGCCATGATAATTTACAAACTTGATAGCCCAAATAAAAAGCAATTGATCAATATCCAAAAGGTCAAACCTTTCCTAGAAATAAGATTGACCAGTGTAAATATCACCTCAACTAATGGACACCCACATTCTATTTTTCGGATCTCCTCCTTTCATTTCAGTCCTGGGGCAGATGGACATTCATGCTGATCAATACCATGATCTCTTAGTTTTTTTTTTACCTTTTTGTTTTTCACATTTTTGATTTTACAAATTTTTAACTTTCAAATTTTTCTAATTTTATAATGCTTTTTGTACATTTAAATTTTATTGATTATTTTGCACTTTCTCATATATTCTACTTTATTTTTTCTCTAGTGTTGCTTTTGATTAAGTTGATATTTTCTCATTTATGTTAATAAATCTTCTTTATTGTGGCAGGACACAATGCTGCTATTACTATTTATTAATGATGGTTTGTGCTTAATGTGTGATTTTTGATGTCTAGTTTCTATTTTTGAATTCTGATGTCTAATGACTTTGACATGGTTTATTTTTCATGGGATAGGCAGTGAGTCCATGTCATCCACCCATCCAAAGAACTCTATAGTTTTTGTTGTTTTGGGAATTTGAGGTTCCTTTTTCATTAAAGAAACTTTTAATCAATTGGTGACCTTGGTAGTTCCAAAATTAGGAAGGATCCAAAGGTTTGTAAAGGGTGTGACTTCAAGGGGACTCAATACTCTTTGTACTCTTCTTCTTGCTTGAGTTCTTAAGTGTTTTCTTGTGGACTTCTCACTGTTCCATACCACCAATGATAGGAAGCCAAATAACATCGTTGCATGGTGAGGTTCCCATCATTCAAAAAAAAAATAAAAAAAATAAATGATGGGAATTCAAAGCACATCCCTTTGACATAAATAAGTCCTCACATGGTGTGGTCTCTCTCACTTTCTACTTCTCTCTCCTCTTTGTGGAATAGTGGTTGTCTTGCGAGGACACTCTTGTATCTCAAGTGGGTGGATTGGTCTTAGAGTGGCAATGCAAAGTCACTAAAAGTGGATGGTTTTGGTCTAGACCAAGGATGGAACTTCTCGAGTCATTTTAACCATAATTTCACAAGGGACTTCTTATGACCTTAATTTGGAACTCCATTCCACCTTCTCTATCATTCATCCATGCTACCATAATTCACCTCACTATCAAGTTCTATGTTATGCGCTATGTCTTAGTCTGATGTTTTGGAATTCTTAAGTGGATTCTTTTAGGTTGGTCCTTAACTTATCATGATCATTAAATCAACTATGGGGCCCAAAAACTCCTTAGTTAAGGTTATGCAAGGGGAAAAAGGGCATGAGGTTGCTATGGTAAGGACCCACTTGCATAGCTTTTGGCTTGATTAGTTAATGTTCATTACCCTTGACATCATTATAGTCTTATATTTTATATTTTCCATTGTGTAAATTGCTTAGTACTCCTTATTCTTTTGTTGCATTCATCCATTAAATCAAATTTTCTCCACTTTTTCAAATTTATGGACTTAAATGTCCTCTTCTCATGATTTCATACTATTCTTGGTCTTCTAAGCTTTCATTTGACCCCAATTTCATCAAAAATTTACTTGTATTTTGAAAGTTTAACCAAGGTCAATGAAAGTCAACATTGGTCAATAGCTACGTCATCAAGGCATCGTCAATGTAGCTGACCTCATCAATGAGGCCCCATTGTCAAGGCCTCATTTATGCAATACAAAAATACTATATATATCATCAGACACTTTGGAATTTTTTGTCATATGCTCATAACACATAGGGAATTTTTGCAATTTTTTAGAGCCCAAAACCTTCTAGAGCCCATAACTTTCAAACCGTTTGTCCAAATCACTTCATTTTTTGATCTTGCACTTGCCAGAGGTAAGATCTTTATCATGGGGGCCACAAACCTTAAGGTTTCCAATGCAATTTTTGAAAATATTTTCTAACTCCCCTAAGGGTTAGTAGCTTTATTCATGCATAAACATCAACTTTCTCCAGTTAACCCTTCCAACAATCTTCATGATGATTTATCAATGGTAAGGAATAAATAAAAATAATAATTAAGTTAATTAAATTAGCCATAATCATAGCTTATCCAAGTGTAACTACCCTCAAGAGTTAAGGTATTCCAATTATTTTAAGGTAACACAATGATTACTAATTCATGGTTATATTGTGATTGCAGATGGCACCCAAATAGAAGAGCTCATAGGAAGGAGAACCCTCATAACCATGGGAAAAACAACCTATAGCTGGAAGGGGATAGCAAGAATAAGGCCAAGAACAACAAGAGGTGACCCTGCAAAGGGACCTTTTTGGGATGAACCCGAAGTGGAATCTGTTCAATAGATTCCAAAAGAAGAAGTGTCTACTAAAAAATCTTAATGAGGAGAACTACCTAGGACCATTTAAACTTCTCTAACAAGCTTCATATCATCAAGGAACGTGTTGTTCAAATTTTCAATGAGTTGTGTCATGGTGTTCAATTTTGTGTCCTAGACACCACCATTTTTGTAATGTGTTGATTCGTACACCTAGGCACTCCATTTGTTGTCAAGTCAGTCAAGTTTGTTTTGTTGAAAGAAAAGTCAATCAATAATCACATACCTTTCCAATTTTGTAAAAGAACTCAAGGACAAGTTTTCATTCAGTTATGGGGGTATGATGAGATGTCGTTGGTTGGTTGCACTAATGAGGCCTCGTTGACACAGCTAATTGCATTGATGAGGCCTCATCCATGAGGCCCTATTGATGCATTTTGACCTGTGTCGATGATGCATCATTGATGCGGTGTCTATCCATTGCTTATAAATACATGCCTACTTGTTGCATTTATGGGGAGTCCAGATTTCATTTGTAGCAGAGCTCTTACATTTTTCCCATTCAAAATTTAGAATTTTTTCCCTAAGTGTCCATAGTAGGAGTCATTGAGTGTATGGATCTTTATTCAAGCATTGTTGTACCTGAGCACGATAGTGTGCGACAATAAAGATAAGCTTTTTGATAAACCTTGTAGCACTTTGGATAGATTAGCTCTTTTATTTATGCATTCAAATATTTTCAATTATTTGTTAATTATTCTCAATTATTTCACAATTATTTTCTAGCAATTGTGTTAATGAGATTATTAAGCTAGATAAATTAAATACATAAGTACAACTGCTTTGAGCATAACACATATTCACTTGGTAATCCTAGCAATGTTATTGCTTGGTACACTTAGTAGCATCATGTTTGGTCACTTAGTAATGGATATGTGGGTTTAGGACATGTGCAAAAAGTAGCGATGGATGCTTATGTTAGGATTAGTTAAATGATTAGTTAATTAAAATCCTTTTTATATACATTTCGAGCACCCACAATATAAAATACAAAATGATAAAAAATCGAATGCCTCAGTTACACTTAACCATACCAACGAATGTCACAAGTGTAACTAGCATGGTAGTGACTAACTTTAAGGTTAGATTCACTTCCTAAAGGGCTAGTGCAATGGAAATGATAAAGTCCATTAAATTCAATTAGATTGCATGTGAATGCTTATGATTCATATGGTTGGGTGTAGGGGTACCTCACTACTCATTAGTGTGCATGGTGTTCACACTAGGCAAGATTAGCATTAAATGATGTTCATAGCAACTTAGGACATGCACATAAGTGAAATAATAGGTCAGAAAAGAAAGTGAAATGAGAGAAATAAGAGCTAGCATGGCTATGTTATGCATGTAGGAGTAGCAAGAGTGGTAAGAGTAAGCATGGCTAGGATACCATATAGGAGTATCAAAAGTAAGAGGAGGTAGCAGGCACAACAATGAGCTAATGAGTGTGTGATACAAGAGCACAACATAGATGTTGACATAGCAACACAACAATGGATAACTACAATCATGGTGTGCTATTTTTGTGCAAGGCATGGTCATAAGTGAGAGCCTGATACTAGGAAAAGGTACCCTCATTTATTTACAAAAGTAAATGGTAGCTGAGGGCATGATCATACAGAGAGTTTAAATGTGATTGGTAGAATGATATTTGTAGACTTTTAAAACAACAAACCTATTGAGTGAAAACTATATAGCATCTAGGAACTATTTTGCATTAAAATCCTCTTTATGTAAGTGAAGGCTCATTTCCCAATGTTATTTTATGACTGTCTAGTTGCATAACATATATGTGATGATCCTTTATTGCACTTTGTGATAGTGGTCATTAATATAGGATCATTATTTGAGTGTGTTGATATGTGTATTTATGTGCATGATCGTAATGTTATTAATATTAATATTATGTTTCCTATATTAATTAAGCATACTAATCTCATTTGGCTAGTTAACAAGTACCATGGATTCAAGAATAAGGCACAGGTAACATAATAGGTATATATGCATGATGTTTCATAAATATATTTTATTTATGTTTTCTAAAACTTTTTGTAGCAAGTTTAAATATCTTTTATTAATAATAATTTATTTAAAGGTTGAGAGAGTGAGGTTTAGTAAGTCTTTGTTATGCATTTTATTTATTGAAATTATCATTTACAAATAAGAGAGAAACTACAATAGGAGTCCACAAATATAAAGGAATAAATAATGCAAGAAATTAATTAACTATTCAACCTTTACTAGAAGGTTTCTTGTTGAAGCTACAACTGAACACTAATATTCTTAAGAATCTATTATTTAAGTCTTGATAGAAGGCCAAGTATTAAGTATTAAGAATCTAAGCTACAACTGAACACCAAGAATGATATCATTAATGCTTTATTGAAATCTATTACAAATTCTAAATGTTCATACCCAAGCATGTTGTGCCACTAGGCACTCATAAAATAACATGTAGAAATAAGTCTTCACTTACAGATAGAGGACTCTTATATGTTAAATGAGCACTAAAGAGAAGACCTCAATGTATAATAACTTATCAAAATTGATTTTTCTTTAGGAAATCATTTACTTATTTACATTTCATCCTTTTGCTTCTCATCTAACTTCAAGTTATAAATCTTTAGCATATCAATCTTACCTATTAAAATTATAATTTAAGTTATAACTTTATAACATGTGAAGGTGCTAAACATGTATTGGACCAATGCTCAAAGGTTAAAATCCTTTCTTAATGGTTGCCACTTGCTTGTTGTGGATTGAGTTATGATTCTTATTTTCTTAACTTGGCTCTATTAGTACCAACACGCCCATGCTTGGCATGGGGCCTTTGTTTTTTTTTTTTTAAAAGATGGGTTACCCTAACCCTAAAATTGGCTATAAAAAGCCATCAAGGTGATGGAGTTGGGGGTAGGAGAGGAGGAGAAGTCAGGCCAGGAAGCCCTAGGCCACTGAGGCTAGGGCCGTGAAGCCATGGACTGAACCTCCTCTTTCTCTGGGTGGTTGGCAGTGTGTGCAGCAACAACGGTTGGTGGTTCACAAGGCATTGGTGATGTTTGATTGCAACTACACATGATTCTTGCGACAACACAACCATGCATCCTGTTGGTGGATCTTCTCTCTATCTTCTTTTATTTCAGCAAATGGCTTGTGGTGGACGGTGGATTTGTGCATGATGTTTATGCAGTTGGCGGTTCGCAGGGCATTGGTGATGTTTGATCGCAACTACGCATGATTCTTGTGGCTACACAACCATGCATCCTGTCGGTGGTTCTTGTTTCTCTCTCCTTTAGTTTTTTTTATGTTTTATCTCTCTCTATGTTTTCTATCTCTCTATCTTTCTATCACTTGGTCACATGGCTCTTTTCAATTGAGACTATTCCCAGGTTTCCATACCCATACAGAAGGTGCCCTAGGCTATAGTCTCCTCAAATGAGTTTTTCTGGTGTTGGCATGACCAAATTTTATGCATCAACACCTTATTGGCACTAGAAGGAGGGCCTGAATTGACCATTTTTTTTCTTTTCCTTTTTAGTTGGGGGCTTGTCCTAACCATTTTTTTTTCCTCTTTTCCTTTTCAGTTGGGAGCTAAGTGTTGGTACCAACATGCCCATGCTTGGCATGGGGCCTTTGTTTTTTTTTTTACAAGATGGGTTACCCTAACCCTAAAATTGACTATAAAAAGCCATCAAGGTGATGGAGTTGGGGGTAGGAGAGGAGGAGAAGTCAGGCCAGGAAGCCCTAGGCTAGTGAGGCCAGGGCCGTGAAGCCATGGACTGAACCTCCTCTTTCTCTGGGTGGTTGGCACTGTGTGCGACAACAACGGTTGGCGGTTCGCAAGGCATTGGTGATGTTTGATCACAACTACACATGATTCTTGCAGCAACAAAACCATGCATCCTGTTGGTGGATCTTCTCTTTATCTTCTTTTATTTCAACAAATGGCTTGTGGTGGATGGTGTATTTGTGCATGATGTTTATGCAGTTGGCGGTTCACAGGGCATTGGTGATGTTTGATCGCAACTACACATGATTCTTGCGGCAACACAACCATGCATCCTGTTGGTGGATCTTCTCTCTATCTTCTTTTATTTCAGCAAATGGCATGTGGTGGACGATGGATTTGTACATGGTGTTTATGCAGTTGGCGTTCTGCAAGGCATTGGTGATGTTTGATCGCAACTACACATGATTTTTGTGGCAACACAACCATGCATCCTATCGGTGGATCTTCTCTCTATCTTCTTTTATTTCAGCAAATGGCATGTGGTGGACGATGGATTTGTACATGATGTTTATGCAGTTGGCGGTCTGCAAGGCATTGGTGATGTTTGATTGCAACTACACATGATTTTTGTGGCAACACAACCATGCATCCTATCGGTGGATCTTCTCTCTATCTTCTTTTATTTCAGCAAATGGCATGTGGTGTACAGTGGATTTGTGCATGATGTTTATGCAGTTGGTGGTCCACAGGGCATTGGTGATGTTTGATCGCAACTACACATGATTCTTGCAGTAACACAACCATGCATCCTGTCGGTGGATCTTCTCTCTATCTTCTTTTATTTTAGCAAATGGCATGTTGTGGACGGTGGATTTGTGCATGATGTTTATGCAATTGGCAGTCTACAGGGCATTGGTGATGTTTGATCACAACTACACATGATTCTTGTGGCTACACAACCATGCATTCTGTCGGTGGTTCCTGTTTCTTTCTCCTTTAGTTTTTTTAATGTTTTATCTCTCTCTATGTTTTCTATCTCTCTATCTTTCTATCACTTGGTCACATGGCTCTTTCCAGCTGAGACTATTCCCAGGTTTCCATACCCATATAGGAGGTGCCCTAGGCTATAGTCTCCTCAAACGAGTTTTTCTAGTGTTGGCATGACCAAAATTTATGCATCAACAGGCTCTTTGCTTATTATGGCCATTCAATTTAAATGAGCAGTAGATACTTCTACAAGTATTAGTTCATCTCCATTGTTGTTCTTATTGCCACTAAAATGGATATATCATATTGCTATATGAATTCAATGTTAAATGATATTTTCAGATTAAATGTCATGATGCTATAGTTCTTGCTTGCCTAACCATCTCATCCAAAATTTCTTTGCCTTTACAAAATCATTTAGTTATTTACTTCATATCATTTAGCTTCTTATCTAGCTACAAGTTATAGTTATTTTGCATGTAAACATTAGCTATTAAAAGTGTAATTCAATTTAATAGTTTTCTCTTAATATGCTCTATTAAAGCCTTTTAAACCTACATCTTGAAGGACTTCTTCAAAGAGGTAAGCTCACACATATCAACCTTCATGACTATGATCTAATGTATTAGTGCTGAAAAAGGATTAGATTTTTGCTCAAGGGCTAACTAACATTAATGTAGTCTATTCTTATATAGGTTATAAATAAATTTGGAACAATGTTAGAAATTTTTTTTCATTCATTAAAATTCCTTATTTATGGTTTCTACTTACTTTTTGTGGATTGATTTATGATTCTTGTTCTCTTGACTTGACATAAATGAACTACTTCTTTATGTCTTCAAAATTACAAAGGTTAGACAACAATGCTTTACTTTTATAGTATCACTGAAAAAAATATTAACTCATTGATGTAACCTAAAAGTATATTCTAGACCAATTCCAAGGTAAATGAGATTATTTCTAGTGATTCAAGTGGAATACATGAACCTAGAATTTATTTCATGCATTTTGTAACAATGACAACAATACTATCTAAAACTATAGTGTATAAAAGTGGAGTAATAGTTTTAGACATAGTCAACAATAATCCCATGTGTATGATAGAGTGACTCCTAAAGATTATAAAATTAATAGATAGTAACTTAGCTCAGTTCTTTGAAATCATGGTTTCTAGTACGAGAGTGATTCTATTGTAATGGGCTAACCCAAATCTCATTTCATTCATTTTTTGACAATTTGTTTTTTTTTAAATAAGGATTGGTTCTTTCCTACTTGTTAACAACAATTTTTTTTTTTTATGTGACAATATGAATCATTCTATGATAAGAATGTTTGGTATTTTCTATTTATCATTAATGGTGAGTTTTTTTCTTTTCTTTGAGATATAATATGGATTGTTTTTTAATTTTTTAGATGATATAAATTAGTTATTTTTTCTAAAATAACAAAGTAGTAAGGATCTAGCATAATATCTAACAATCCTATTAAATTTATGTCATCATATGCTTTGCTGATAATTATCCATTTTTAAATCTATGGCAAGTTACTTTTATAGCAACATTAACTGCAATAAATTCAAAAAGAATTGGCAACAAAAAGTTTTGACAACATATTAACATCTAAAACAATATGAGAAATTGGTGGCATATAAATTGCATCATTATTACTTCATCACTTAATATTAACATTGTGTCAATAACCATCAGTTATAGCTTGCTTCTCAATATTAGTTTGATCTATGAGTTAACATTAGTTTTGTTAGGTAAGGATAGATTTGCTTTATAAGCTATTTATTTGGACTGATCAATACTTTTTGTAGTATAAATAAAAACATTCATAGAAACTTAGTTCTTTTTTTATTTCTTTAGTGTCATTTGACCCTTCTTATCCTTAACATTAGTTTGATTTTTTATATGTTCAACTTCAAATTATTTTTTATCATCACATTTTACCCAATTTTTCTTTTCCTTGACTTCTTTTTTTATAGTAGAAAAGTACAAGCATTAAATAAATGTCTTACATGATGAAAAAATTTGCAAGAATTAGGTAGATTATAATATGTGATTAGCCTAGTATAAGTCTTCTTGCCTGCTTGTAATACCAATTTATTTTTATGGTTTAGAAGATTGACTTTTTAGCCAAATTTTTTTTACAAAAATCAAATGTTATAGAAATAAATTTCATATACTTAATAGGACCTAGAAGACTAATAAATTTCTACTTAGCTTTGTAAAATATCAATATAAGAATAAATAATTTGATAAAACATAGAATTTTAAAATATTATTCAAATTAGATACCAAAATTTAAACTCCACTTATGATTGATCAACACTATGTGTTTATATATAAATAATCCTATATATAGAGAATATTGCACTATTAAAACATTAGGTAGATTAACAAGCAAAGACAAAATAAAAATAAAAACCCAAGAATAATACCTAGCATAAAGAACTTGAATGTCATGTTTATGCATTACATCATTTAACTATGAAGAAAAACTTCGATTATGAGGTAGGTAACTCAAAATTGGAATGAACACATCTTGTGATATAAGATGACCAACTAGTGACTAGTATACATAATGAGCAAGATCAAAATCAAGAGTCCTAGTTGCATTAATATCCTTAGAAGAAGGTGTCATAAATATTTACTCACCAACTTCTAAATCTACCTTGTGAAAAGCAATAGAAATTTCTATATCAATAGAAGAAGTAGCAAAAGTTTCAATATTGATTAAAGAGGTTGAAGTAATTTAGAATCCACCATAGGGGAATTATAAAGAAACTAGATTTATTGGAGAAAAACTAAAGAGAGAAATTAGATCCACTACAAAAATAATATACCCTCAAATTATAATAAGGAATAATTAAAACTCCAAAAATTCCATCACTTGGCTATGGCTCAAAGGTTATCATTAAGCTTCATAAAGGTTAATATTTGCATTATAATATCATTAGTCAAAAATTTGTTAATTATTGATAAAACGCGATATCACATGGGCCGCCAAGTCTATCAATAAGAGGCAGCTCTCCTTTGTTTCTTAGTTTAGGCCTAGACCGTAGCGAAACTCTGGCAGTTTTACCTCTCCAGAGATAGAATAATTTCCATGTGCCCACAGTAGGAGCTCCAAAGTGAATAGATCTTTATTCGAACAAATATTGTACTTCAACACAAGTTTGTGTATGGAAATAAAGACGAACTATTGGATAAACCTTGTAGTGCATGGACTAAGATAATTAGGATTTCAATTACTGTTATTTATTGTTTATCATTTAAATTCTTTATTAGTTAATTAAATCTCTCTCAATGCTTCTCCCATAGTTAAGTGCATTCAGTATGACCACTTCGAGCACATGCGTTACGCTTGGTAATCCTAGCAATGAATAGCGTTTGGTAAGCCCCAAGGTTGCATTGGTTCAGGGTGTGAATGGTAAGTGGGAATAGATACTATTGCTAGGTTAATTAAGGCTTAGTTAGTTAGTTAAAGTTAGTTAATTAGTCTCTCACCCTTCACCTCATTAGCATAGGAGATAAAACATAAAAACTATAAAAATCACATACCTCAAACTTACTTAACCATACAAGCATGACAAATACAAGTAAGTCTGGGAAGACAACAAACGATTAACCTTAAGTGTTCCATGAGGCGTGTAGGCACTTAGTTTGCAGAGTTCGACCGGATCGCCTGTGTAACGCTCGTATTCGTATGGTTGAGTGTAGGGGTACCTAGCCACTCATCAATTATAAACTAAAAAATAAATTTATTATTTAGCAAATAAAGTAATATTTATCACCACTCCATTATAATGCTAATAATGCTTTAGTTGAACATCACATCATAATCATTATCACCCTAGCCTTGTCCCAATAAAATTGGGTTAGCTAACAAATTCCAAGTCACAACACTAGACATCTAATTATATTGAGATTTCTATTCATCATTAATAGATTTAAAAATATGATAGCTAGATACCAAGTAAAGTATAATTGATTCCTCTTTTAAAAGTTAAAAGTGCATTAGAAGCTTTTCAATCGTTCATGGTTGTAGGAAGAAGTTGAATAAAGTATCATTCAAAGCATAATGCATCACAAACTTTTAAAAAAGGAGTATGAATGATCCTTAGCTTGTTGGTAAGGTAAGTTAATTTCCCATTTACATTGAAGCTGAAATTATTATTTGCTTAGAATTGAATTTGGACATTTTATGAAGGGGTATATGCATGCAATTTAGCATACATTCATCCTTTCTCCAAACGGATATGAAATTGTCAGTCAATATATTATCAAACCTGATGAAAACACAATTCACCTTACACGTTCAAAGTAATTAAACCGATAACGATCATAGATGATAAACCAATAACCATCATAGATGGTAACCAATCAAAATTGTGAAAAAAAAAAAGAAAAAGAAAAAGAAAAAGATACAAAAGAATTGGTTTTAGGTGGAAAAATTTATGATAGACAAAAATAAGTTTCATGTTTAGCCATATAATAGTTCTATAATCATCTGTTTTTCACTCTCTGCATCTTCTTTAAAGTTCATGTCATGGAGCTTTGCTTGAGGTTTTCTAAGAGAGCTGTCTTAATTCCATCATCTCTAATTTCATCGATACAATTTTTTTTATCAATAATACAATAAACATAAACACATCAAGTAAAATAGCAAGTTCGTCTTTTGTAAAGAGAACTGGAGAAGCAATGTCATCCTTTACATTTTGCTCTTTTATTACAACCGCTGTTATAGTTGCAGTATCCTGCTCTGTTACTGTGGTAACAAAATCTTCATATGTAAATTCTTGATGCACTTCCACTTTTATTTCTGGACCGAGAAAGTTGCCAAAGACATTTTTCAGATACCAAACCAAGCAGGCGTTTGAAGCAACCTTTGGAACCTGCGAACTGTCCCGGTCTGTACGTGTATGCAAATAAATATAAAAACAAATTACGTACCATCGGTATGCATATGTTAGAAGACAGTCCTGCGCCAGCGTCAGAAAAGGAAAACGTTTTGCAATGGCCTCTGTCGCTACAGCGTAACAAAAGAGCCAAGCCTGCAACACAGCGGAATGATTCGTTTTAACTTTAACTTTAAACTTTGGATAAAGGTTGGGCCACTCCATAGCAACCACTTTGGATAAAGATGTCTTCCATGACAAAGTCTAGCATCATAAAGTTAGAAATGGTTAAGCCCGTCTTATGCAGGTTTTGGAGGAGGGTTCAAAGAAGCCGCATGACGACATCAAATACTCCATTCAATGATGACCGTTAGGCTTCAACGAATGGTGCATCTGCTTCCGATTCTTTGGATTCGCTCAAGACAATGGACTTGAGACTTGTCAAGACAATAACTTATCCTTTAAACTTACATTCTTCCTTACACTTCACCCACAAGATATTCAATCAATCATAGCTAAAACCTTATAAGAAAGGGTTATTGTTTATTTTTGATTTTTTAGGATATAGATTGATGAACACCCTTTTAAGCACAGATAACATACCTGCGTAGCACTCAGTCTATCCTATCCTGGGCCGTATTTATGTATTAGAATAATCATCCTGATATTTCCAAGGGGTTCTTTACAAATTGAAATTCCAATGGATCCAATGTGAAGTAAGAACAGTTGCTTTGTAAGTTTGTGTGACCAAATTGTACCGTTGAAAGATTTAGAAGTGAGTTTTTTATTTATAAGCGTTGAAAGATTTAGAAGTGAGTTTTTTATTTATAAGATTTTTGTATTTCAAAGGGATAATATTTATACTTTGCTCCAATGATTTTTGAAAAGACAGTAAACTGCATTGCAGATTTGAGCATTAATCGCAGTCTCCATGTTTGGATCCCATCTCATCTGATTCACCCATCCAACTTTCATGATTAATGTCAGCTAATCAGGTGGGACTTTAAAATTACTCTAAATTATCGATTCAATCCATATTTTATGAAAATATTTATATATAATAATAATTAAATTAGAAAAAATAACTTAATAAAATAAATAAATAATTAAACAATTTCAAAGGGATAACATTTATACTTTGCTCAATGGTTTTTGAAAAGTCGGTCTCTATTCTGATTTGAGAAGATGCGACTCACCCATCGAATTTTCACAATTGATATAAGTTTAAATCTTGCATGGGACCTTTGACATTACTATAAATGGCTATTCAATTGATTTTTTACAAAAATAATTATATATAACAATAATTAAATTAGAAACAATTAACAAAAAATTATACAAAATAATTCATTATTAAAAATTCATGGCCTTCTTACTTTATTTTAAACCTTTTTTGCTCTCAATTTTTCAACTTGTGCATATTGTATTTATCGTTATGGGTTCTCATTGAATAATTAATAAGATTTTTAATTTGAAAGATCCAAGTTATAGGCTCCATCTTTCTTAGTAGTAAGAGCCTTACCTTAATAACCTCTTGACTTAGTAATTCCAAGTCACAAGTCCATTCTTAATTAAGTAGTAATCTTAATTAAGTAGTAATCCCATCTCCTTCGGGCAATGTTGGGATCCTTTTTAAAATGTTAATAAAAATTTCTGATACTAATTTTCAACATAGAAATGAAAGATCTTAAGTTCAATTCTAATTTTTCACTCTTTTATTTTATTTTTGCTGCAATTCTTCTTTCAACTGCTGCTTCTCTTGCTGGAAATACTGAGTATCTCTCTTTCAACTGCTGCTGCTCTTGTTTCTATTTGGAGTATGCTGCTCTAAAGCGAAGCTGAAAATGCTGAGTACCTCTCTTTCAACTGTCCTGCTCCTGCTGGAAATACCGAGTATCTCTCTTGCTGGAAATATTAAGTATCTATCTTTCAACTACTGTTACTCTTATTTCTATCCTTGTTTCTCCATTTTTGCAAACTCCATCTTGATAATCATTAAAGAAAATGCAACATCTCTTCCAGGTCTCTGAATTTAATTGAATTTTCTCCTTGTCCAGGCTTTCCATCCTATTCCTGGAAAAAACTAACTTGGGATACCACTCCAAAATCGTGTCATTATCTTCTTTTTCAGCACTATCAATATTTATTGTTGTGGAATCGAGACTCACAGTTTCTGCAATTTGCAGTTGCTGTTAACTATAAAAATTATTGCGACACAGGCATGTGAAGATTAGTGAGAAAATATTTACGAGCACACAGGCAAGCAAAGAAAGAGTAAAGTGCTGTTTTGAAGGACTTTGGTAGCAAAGTATGTTGTAATGTAAAGACCTTTCCAATATTTCAAAGACATGAGCTGGCATATATATAGGGCAATGGAGAGGGCATCATGCATCATATTTTTGGCTAAAGTCAAAAGGGATGGGACAGGGTTTCGACTCTTCCACTAATCCTATGTCACAAGTCCATTCTTAACTAAGTGGTAAGTGGTAAGAATCTTTGCTAGGTAACTCGGAATCATAGGTTCACTTAAGGGTCCAATAAATTCATAGAATCTTAGTAGATGTCATAGTTTCAAATTTATTTTAGTCCGGAGGGTAAGTACCAGCCCCATCCAAAAGAGTCCTCCTTGGTCACAAGAAAATATTTTATCATCGTGATGGTAAGTGCTCTTTGTCATGATTTTTTATCCCTTGTTATAATAGTTATAGAAGAGCTTTATGGCCCAAAGGTAGTTCGTTTGACTTTGATATGATAAATAAATAATTAATATCATAAGTATGGCCTAAGAGATGAACTTTTTATGGAAACTATTATTTTGGCTAAGATTTTTATTGAGAGACCAACTACTTTATTTTGGCTTGGAGGCCAAGAGAGTCCTCCTCGATCATGGTAAAATATTTTTATTGTCATAATGGTAAGCACTCTTTGTCACAATTTTTTGTCTGTCATTATAATAGTTAATGAAGAACTTTATGGCCAAGAGGCAATTGGTTGGACTTTGTCATTGTAAATAAATAATCATCGTCATAAGGCTAGGCTAAGAGATGAGCTTTTTTATGCGAATTATTATTTTTGGCTAAGATTTTTGCCTACGTGCCAACTATTTTACCACCTAGACTTTCTTCTTGAAGATATTATAATAGTTATAGAAGAGCTTTATGGCCCAAAGGTAGTTCGTTTGACTTTGATATGATAAATAAATAATTATTATCATAAGTATGGCCTAAGAGATGAACTTTTTATGGGAACTATTATTTTGGCTAAGATTTTTATTGAGAGACCAACTATATTGTGGCTTGGAGGCCAAGAGAGTCCTCCTTGATCATGGTAAAATATTTTTATTGTCATAATGGTAAGCACTCCTTGTCACAATTTTTTGTCTATCATTATAATAGTTAATGAAGAACTTTATGGCCAGGAGGCAATTGGTTGGACTTTGTCATTGTAAATAAATAATCATCATAAGGCTAGGCTAAGAGATGAGCTTTTTTATGCGAATTATTATTTTTGGCTAATATTTTTGCCTACATGCCAACTATTTTACCACCTAGGCTTTCTTCTTAAAGATATTATAATAGTTATAGAAGAGCTTTATGGCCCAAAGGTAGTTCGTTTGACTTTGATATGATAAATAAATAATTACTATCATAAGTATGGCCTAAGAGATGAACTTTTTATGGGAACTATTATTTTGGCTAAGATTTTTATTGAGAGACCAACTACTTTATTTTGGCTTGGAGGCCAAGAGAGTCCCCCTCGATCATGGTAAAATATTTTTATTGTCATAATGGTAAGCACTCTTTGTCACATTTTTTTGTCTATCATTATAATAGTTAATGAAGAGCTTTATGGCCAAGAGGCAATTGGTTGGACTTTTTCATTGTAAATAAATAATCATCGTCATAAGGCTAGGCTAAGAAATGAGTTTTTTTTATGCGAATTATTATTATTTCTTTTTGGCTAAGATTTTTGCCTACATGCCAACTATTTTACCACCTAGACTTTCTTCTTCAAGATAAATAATTATTGTCAGAAAGCTGGGTAAAGTGAACCTTTTTCATGAAAATTATCATTGAAGAATTATTATTGAAGAATGCACATTGATTTTGATTTTTTTTTCAATGTGAAAATTAAAAATTAGTGAATCAATTTGAGATTTTATTAATTTAGAAAATATAAAAAATTCTCTTGGCTAAATAATAGATATATATCATAAATATATAGTTGAACTTGTGCTATATGCTACTCTCTCTATAAGTTAGTGTATTGAAAGTTGTTCAAATTATGAATCCAATCAAACCAACATACATTAATAACCACTGGTGACCTTAACTTGGATCTCACTTTAGCTCAAAAGGACAAATTAATGAATTTAAACATGCTAGATAAGAACCAATTGATTATCCTAATGCATAACAAGCTCCACAAAAAAATCTATCATAAGAAAAGACAATACCAAAATCAAGTGCCTCAAGCTAACCAATGGATAAAGCCTATTATAATCCCAATTATGTACTCTAATACACTAAGTTTCAAATGCTTTAGAAGGGATTGTACATGCCCATGCTATTTATCAACTAGGTGCCTTGCAAATTTACCACCCTGCCAACCCACAAAAACCATGTAGAAAATCCCAAAAAGCCATGTTCACATTATCATCATCCAACACCATTGTTACTAATTCCATTTTTTGTATTTCCTTCTTAAATCTTATTCATTAGGGAATTAGCCATTTCAATTGAGAATTGTGAGTGCTTTTTAACTTTTGTTTTATAATTTTTTTGTCATTTTTCCTTCTTGTAAATTTCCTATTTTTCTAAATTTTTTTATTTCTTTATATATTTCTATTTTTAGTACATTTTCCATTTCTTACTATTTTAAATTTCTTTGTAATGTTCTATTTTTATTGATCCTTTATTTTATGCTTTGGAAAAAATATTTCTTTTTGGTAATCTCATTATCAATCATGATATGAAAATGAAGTGCATAGTTAGAATTTTATCCAATGTTGCCAAAAAGAAATAATTGCACATGATAGTGAGACCACATTATCCATTTCTCCATTTCTAATTAGTAAAAAATCCTTGTCATGGGTACAATGTGGTCACAAGCATATTAGAAACTCTAATTAAGCCATGACCATTATGCCTTGAAGGAGATAAGAAGGGCCAAGAGGGTTGCATGAGGGTGCAATATTAAAGGAACCTGTTGATTCCTTGGATCTCTATCTTGGGTTCCATTGGTTCCACATTGATGCATTAACACTCATGTTTATATTGTATCTAGAAAATAATATTTGAAAATAAATGTTCAATTATTGTGTTACTGGAAAGACATGACTCATGTCTAAATGTACACATCTAGAAAAGGAAATAAAATAATTAATTAATTTATATGAACTCATTCTTAAGGTACCATTATAGAGGCATGTAACACATGTTTAGTTTAATGGTTACTATTTTCATAGTTATTGATTTACTTTCAATGCATTTTACTATTCTTGTTGTTAAGTGGAATGAGTACAACTAATCTTGGACACTTAAGTGTGGCTACTTGGTAACCCAATAGTATTATCACTTGGTACACCCATTAGTGTGGTACTTAGTAATCCTAGTAATAGTTACATGAAGTTCAAGGTGTGAACAGAAGATCAAGACCAATTGTTCATCACATAGGTTAGATTAGATTCGTTTATTGTCACTTAGATTTAGAAACTGTTACTTTTACTTCATGTTAGCTAGGAGCAATATGGCCAATAAAACATAATCTATCATATACCTCATCGTGAGTTAAATTATATGCATTGAATTTACTAGCTCACGTGGAAAGGCAATGATCACGAACTCTAACCAATTACTTGCATAATCACATTGCCTTATCTACAGAATTCAACCAGGATTGTGTGTGAACACTTGTATCTTGTATGGTTGGGTGTTGGATACTCCACCGCTCATCAAATGGACTTCATAGGTTTGTTGATGCAAATTGGGTAGTGATATTGATATTAGGAAATCTAATAGTAGATATGTGTTTAATCTCTTTTGTAGTTTTATTTCTTAGAAAAGTCAAAAATAATCATCTAGCTTAGTCTACCACTGAAGCTAAATATGTTGTAACTAACTTAGCATGTAGAGAGGCTATATAACTTCAAAGGCTAATAGTTGAACTTGGCATCACTCAGACTTTGATAAATAATGGCTATGATAGTTAAAGTGTCATAAACATATCCAAGAACCCAACTTTTCATGCCCAAATGAAGTACATTAAAATTCGTTGTCATTATGTATAGAAGGAAATTAAAAAATAAAGGATTCTTTTAAATAAGATATCTACTGAAGCAAATCCTACAGATCTACTCACCATCTCAATACATGTTGAAAAGATCACATAGTGCTGATCAGCCTTTGGTTTTCTTTAGATGTGATTTCCTATAATGATTTGGATTATTCTTCCAAGCAACTTTACTTTCAAAAGGGAGAATTGTAAGGTAGTTGAAAGCAAATCTACCTTGATCCTACCATGATTTGCTCTATTCTCCATCATGATTTTCCCTTCAATATTTTTAAGTGTTTCATTAATCTATTTCCTTTTATTATCAATGAAAATCCCTTCTCCAAAAATAAGTTACCTTGTCTCTCTCATTTTTGGGTTTATTTTTGTAACCCATGTAATATATAAAGAGATTTAAGGGTACATCCTTGTAAGATGAACGATGAATGCATAAGTTACAATCCTTCTACGTTGTCTTCTTGAACTCTATCTTTGATTCAATTTTGAAGTTGTGTTGTTACTAATGATTTAGGAATCAATTTTTGCAAGTGTTTTTCACCTTGAAATTTTTGCTAGGATAACTTTATGTCTTGCCAATTTCAGCATTATTCTTCATTTTATCTTAAAAAACTTAATAGTATTGTATGAGACTATTAATAACAAAATCAAATATAAAGTAAAGCATGAATAAAAGTAATTAAAAAGTAGAGTAAAATTTAGGAGAGATGAGTTTTAGCTAAGCATTTTTACCTCCTAATTTTATTTTGTTGGACAAAACAAAAACTAAAAGATATAAGTATGAGAAATCCAAAGGTATCTAATGTGGACATATGTACAAGATGAGGAAAGTATGCATTTATAATGATAGCATTAATTCAATTTTTTTCCAAGATGATAAAATTGGTGCAATTCTTCATGTGATGGTGAGGATATGAATGGTAATGTAGTACCTATCAAGACCAACCACATTCAAAAGCATCCAACATCCTATTTTTATCAATTAGTCATGCAAGAGCACCTAGCATATATGTGTGGATCCATTTGCATTTTCTTGGTCTATGTTTTAGTATTTCCCTCTTTGGGATCTCTTTGATGTATATGTGTCTATGGTATCTATATTTTTTGTAGCAATTAATTTGTTAGAATTGTCATTTTATTTTATTTTTTGTCTCTACCACTTAATCTCCACCTAAATCATAAATTGATGCTAGGCTGTAACTTTGCATATTCTCAGCTTCTTAAGTTAATTTTTATATTATTTTTTGTAAGGTTAGACTTTATAATGGTTTGGGAAACAATCCTTATGGAATTATGGTAAAATCAATTCTTAGTTTTTGATCATAAACTTTACCTACTAGTCTAGCTTTATAAAGATTCCCCACATTTACCTCATTCTTTAAAGTAAAAATCCATCTATTTTGAAGTGCTTTATGTCCCTTGGGTAATTCCACCAATTTTCAAGTTCTATTCTGTTGGAGTGAATTCCATTCCCATTTCATAGCTTCATTCCATTTTACTACATCAAGACTTGTAAGAGTTTGTTTTACCATTTTAGGTTTACCACAATTTGTATAAATAATATAATCTTCAAATCTAGTTGAAGGACATAGTATTCTACTTGAATGTCTTACCCCATGTGATGTATCGTCTGCAAGATTTCACTCATCAATTTCTTTGTCCTCATCTTCATTCAGAAATTATAGAGTGTTTTGATTTGCCACTTGCTCTTATATTATATCTTCTTTAAGTTGCAAAACAATTCAAAAACCTGCTATATAATAGAATTAGAAATCTTTTTTCTTTTGAAAATCATAAAACATTACATTTTCTTGAAATTTTAAATCTTGTGACCTTGCAAATTACTTTGCCTCAAGATCCCATAATCTAAAATCCAATTCATCACTACCATAACCCACAAAAATACATCTTTTTGATTTATCATCAAATTTAGATTTATTTTTCTTTTGTATATGCATGTAAGCAACACATCCAAAAACTTTTAAATGATTATAAGAAACATGTCTCCCACTCCACAAATACTTTGGTACTTCATTATTTAAAGAGGAATGTGGTGATCTATTAATTAAATAAGTAGCACTCATAATAGCTTCAGCCAAAAAAAATTTAGGCAAACCTACACCAACAATCATAGATCTTGCACATTCAACCAATGTTCTATTGCATCTTTTTACTACTCCATTTTGTTGTGGAGTTCTAGTAGGAGGATGAATATGTCAAATTCCTTTTTCTCTGCAAAACTTATTGAATGCATTTGAAGCATATTCACCTCCATTACAAATAAGCAAACATTTCAACTTTAAACCTGTTTGTATCATTATTTTAGCAATAAAGGACTTAAACATATTTAAAAATGCATCCTTGGACTTTATTGGAAATACCCATACTTTTCGTGTATGATCATCAATGAAAGTAACAAAATACAATGAATGACATAATGATGTTGGATTTATTGGACCACAAACATTAGAATAAAAAAGTTCCAATTTATTAGCTCATCTACATCCCATATTTCTATGAAGATTCACCCTTTTTGATTTACCAATGACACAATCTTTGCAAAATTTTGTGCATCTTACTGCAAATTTGGAAATGTAAGAATGAGATTGAAGTACCTTTAAATTAGAATAATTGATATGGCCCAACCATTTATGCGATAAATCAGTATCCTCCCCTGTAGTAACTATAGTCGTAGAATCATCCTACAAACATATGTTAGCTTCTAAAGTATACATTATATGAGTCTTTTTCCCTTCAAAATTGTTAAAATGCCCTTGGTAATTTTCCATTGATTATTTCCACATGAAAAATTTAAACCCAAATCATCAAGTTGAGAAATAGAAGCCTTTTAAAAACTTCAAGAACATGCTTAACGTTACTAATGATTTTAGACAAACTAGGCTGTTGTAAAACAACACTTTCTGTACTAGCAATTTTTAAAGGAACACCATTAGCATCATGAACAACACTTGATGAAACTAGTTGATATGAAGTAAAAATAGATTGATTAGGGAAAGTATGAAATGAGGCTCCTATGTCTACAATCCAAACATCATTTTTTGTGTTTAAAGAAAATATTGTAGATGATTCAGATATAATAAAATCAAAAGCAAGCTCACCTTTTGTATGATTTATTGATGGACCTGCATCACTTTTTGATTTTTCTAACTCTATTTTTTCCTTCTATTGTAGTGATGCTTTCCACACTTTGTAACCACAAGAGTCTCTCTTCATGTGACCAAATTTGTAGCAAAACCAACATTCAATCCTACTTTTAGAATTTCCTCTACTTTTACTCCTTTCCCTACTTTGATTAGGTTCCCTGCTTTGATCACATTTATTAGATCTACCTCTATTTGAAACTATAAAAGCATTACCTAATGATAGACCCTATCCTTTAGGTGATCTTTTTCTACATCTAGAAGAGTAGAAACTACACCATCAAAAGAAATGTTACTAACACTCATAGATGTATTAATAGCTATAATAATTGGATTCCAAGATTCAGGTAAAGAATTTAAAATAGCATAACACTTCACTAACCCTAGAATTATCACTTTATATTCTTTAAATTTAACAAAAGAAACCATCATATCATCTAGATGATCTTGTAAAGAAACACCTTCTTTCATCTTTGCATTAAAAACCTTTTGATAAATATGAAACTGATTTAACCCTAAAGCTTTATCAAACCTATTTTTCAACTTTACCCAAAGAACATGAGGATTTTCTTAGTTTGAAAGAGATACCAAAATTCTATTGCTTAAATAGGGGTAGATTAGTGTTAGTGCTTTTACTTGAAACCTTTTCCAATCATCATCTAACATCTTTATAGGTTTTGAAGGTTGAAGGGCCTCATCATACTTCTTTTGTGCCAAGATTTCTTTCATCAACACACTCCATCTATTCTAATTTTGACCAACAAGCCTATTTGTTATCTGTAACTACTCCATCAATATGCTCCTATACCACTTGTTGTGAAATTAATTAAATCTACAAATTGAAATAGCTAAGACAACAAGAAAAACACACATAAAAATTTATGTGGAAACCCCAAAGTGGGAAAAAAATCATGGGAACCAATGCAAAGCTCTTCCTTTATTTGAAGAAAATATCCCAAGGACACAAGTTATCCTTGATAACTTTCACAGCTTGTTGTTGTTGTTCTGGTGGTACCTAACACATCTTCCCACCCTTTAATTTTTAGGAAAAAACAATAGTCTTTTTTCTATTACAAACTTTAGATAATTTTAGAATCTAGTAATCATATCTCAAGTAAAGGTTACAAAGCTAGAAGTTATGATAGACATAACTTAAATTGATAAAAATAGAAAAAGAGTTCTCTTTAAATTAATTGATAGTTTAATTTTTCACATTAACTGATAGTTAACACCATTTCCATGACATGCACATGGTGCTACTACTCACATGGAAAAGCCCCAGCTACCTCATGCTACTTAGCTGCATTGTGGATGTTCTATGCAGATAGAAAATGCATTTACATGACTAATTTTAACAAGATGTGCAAATAGATCCTTTCATACTAGATGATATAAATGTTGATTACAACATTAACATCTTCAATATGTTGTAGATGATGTATATTTTCAATGAAAATGATCTTGTACTTTTGAACTAGGATGCTCTTGAAGATGATGTAGAAGGTGGCCATCTAGATATTCTATGTCTTCCTTTGCATTGAGAGTTCTACAGATACAAATAGAATTAGAAATTATCAAGCAATGGCTTCAACACACTGAGTGTAAGGCCAACTTGATGGTGCAATGGCCTATAGTCACGTTTGCACTTGTAAATAAGTTTAATACAGAATATCTCTTCAACATGGCATTTCTAATGTTTTTTCTTACCAAGGCCTATGACATTTACAATATCAAGCTAAAACAAATGTTTCTACATCAATATGCACATAATCTTGTACATTATGAGGATGTTAAATTTGGTTCCTATCCTTCATTCAAGTAATAATATAACCTTTAACACTAGAATGAATCTTGTGAGCATATATAATTGCATTCATTATCCTTGAGTAACATGTTTATCCAATATCAAAACATGTAGGTATTACATATACAACATGATTATGCCTCATTGGGCTTAGAATTCTAATGTATTATTGGTATGATAGAATATATTTAAAGTATTGTTGATGGTGAATGAGCTACAATGTAAGCTATACATAGGCCACTAAAGCCATATAGTGGATAGATTTATGCAATTTGCAACAATCTTACATGGTACCCACATCTACTAGACTCCATTTTCTTCTTCATGCTAAGTGATGTAGACATGCATTAGCTGGAGAACCCAAGTAACATATTGCAAGATCCTACAGGATCCTTAAGGTAAAGAAACAAAAGCTTAATTGATTTCCCACATATTGTGGCTAACTTCATACGGTACAAGGTATTCTTTGAAATTGTGATGCAATACGAATTCCTCATTGAAGAATATTGGAAGAGATATGAATCATAGTATTGTAATTTGCTACATGAACATGGATTCCTATGGTTATGTAACATCTTGAACATGGATAACCTTGATTGAGATGACACTGCTACAATGAAAAGTGCAAAGTGATTCTTCAATAACTTGATCCATGCATGAAATTCTAGATTTAATGACATTAGAGAGCCTATATAGGTACATGAATAGTTATTATTAAATGTTATTGCATGATTATTTCATTCACAAGTCAATCATTTCAACTTTTCCATCCATTCATGTGCACTACCTAGAGAACTAATTAGTGTCATCAATTTGAATTGTGACTATAAAGAGTTGATAAATTGTAGCCAATTTCATACCATATGTAGAAGGGACACTTACCTATGAATGATACCTATTAGAGACATTTGCAGGTACTTAATTGATGAGAGTGGTTACTCTAATAATTAGAGTGGTTATTATTAGAGCGGTTACTCTAATTATTAGAGTGGTTATTATTAAAGCGGTTATTCCTGGGTTACTCCTAGGCCTATAAATACAGTGCCTAGGTGTAGAATAGGGAGTAATTCAGAAAAGGGAGTCAAAAAGAAGTCTAGTACCAGTCAAGTAGTGAAACTCTTGTAGTCTATTTAGAATTTAGAGTAGTTTCCAAGTGCTCATAGCAGGAGCTCAAAGTGTGGATGGATCTTTATTCAAGCATTGTGTACCTAAGCACACCTTGTCTATGGAAATAAAGATGAGCTCTTTGATTCATCCTTGTAGCACTTGAGATTTGTTTTATTTTCTTATGCATTTATTCTATTTTATTCTATTTTATGCACTTTACATTTCTCTTATTAGCATAGCAATTCATTTTGATCAATTCAGCAAATCATTAAATTACACTCAGTACGATCACTTCGAGCATGTGTGTAACACTTGGTAACCTAGTAATGATTAGCATTTGGTAATCCCAGTAGTGTTGCATTGGTTTAGGATGTGTACGACATGTGAGAATGGATACTGGTGTTAGGATTAGTTAAAGCCTAGTTAATTAGTAGTTAAGTTAAATTAGTCACTTAGTTATCTCTCTTCTCCCTTATTAGCTGCAGGACATAAAAACATAAAAGCTATAAAAATCATATGCCTCAAGCTTACTTAACCATACAATTGTGACATACAGGTAAGTTTTTGAAGACAATGATCAACCAACCCATCCTTGTTCCACAAATTCACATAGGCACTTAGTCCTTGGAATTTGACCAGATCATACATGAAACACTTGTATTTGTATGGTTGAGCATAGGGGTACCTCGTTGCTTATCATTGGCACCGTTGCCAGCGACTTAGTTGTTTGTGCACTAATTATAACTTAGGGAATCATTCACATTGTTGGAACGAACCCTTAGGGTTGGTTGAGAAAATAATAAAAAAGAATATATTGCAGACTAAACAGACAAGTATGTCTCCTTCTTCGTATGAAAGCACCTCACTGCCTAGGTATGAAATAGGAAATAGTCAGCGGTGTAATACACATGGCGTTGATCTGCTAATCCCTCAACAAGTTTGAGTGGTATATATTCATCTCGATGGGTATATACCAGAATTAACCTTTATCCTCCATCAAGATCAACAACTGCATTGGAGAGACTTAGAAGGTAACATAGTGTTACCTCCCAATCATTCAGTCCCGAGTATGCTTCTTCATGCTCTCACACGAATTGGCATGCTGCACTTATACATAGAATACGTTGTGCAAGATCATGACTTAAGAGAATACCATCCCACGAAGGCACAACATCAAAGGGACTTGCAACAAGAAAGACATCATAAGTCTTTGAAGGGTAAGTGGTCCCAGGATACGTCACATGTCTTAAGTGAAAATAAGGGTGGTGAACCTACCTCAAGCAATCGTCCACACAATGATGTTCTTCTCCTTGACTTTGGCCAAGGGGTTGTGTATCAGGACCTTCATTCCATTATTCATAACCCAAGTTCTAATACCCACGGGTACAAAGGGTTCAAAAAAGGGACACAATCTCATGATAAAGGTGGACATTCTGATCACAATTACGATCAGGGCCGAGACTGCAAAAGAGAAGATAGCAAACATCGTCATGGTGACGGTTCTCCTTCTTCTTCACCTTCATCTTCTCCTTAACCTTCTCCTTCAATATCCAAATGTGGTCATAAAGAAAAAGACAATGGGGATAAAGGTAGGCAAAGTGAAAGTCATAGATGAAACAGCCAAGAAAGGGAATGAGGGCACTCTAGAGTCATGAGGTAGAAGAAGGGAGAGTAAGGAACAACGTAGGCATCATAAACACCATGGACGAGACGATCATGATGAACCCCTACTCACTACTTGAATTATGTTAAACATAATTGAGGCTATTAGAATTCCAACAAGGCACCAGAAAGATAGTAGGATCAAGAGATTAGATATGAACAATATCCCATGATTTGAAGGGGGATACAACGCTGATCCTCAGAATCATTTACAAGCATTCCATGATGCATGTTCCTTATAGAAAATAGAGAACAAATAGCAAAAACTTAAGTTTTTCCCATGGACATTAGTTAAAGAAGTGAAAAGCTAGTATCAGTCTTTAGAATTGGAATCCATTTGTAGGTGGAGTACTATGTTAGAACTATTTAATGACAAGTACCAAACAGACTCCCAAGTGTCTAACTTGCGAAAGCAAATCCAAGGTTGGAAACAAGGAGGACATGAACCCTTGGATGCTACCATGGGCCGATATTATGCACTATAGCACCATTTTCTTTGCCATGGTTATTCGCAAAGGGATCAACTATGCCATCTCATGGATGGGCTTAGGCATGAAATGAGAAGAACCCTTGGGACTTATGCCTAAGGAAGACTATTTGAGCTTAGGTCCCATCAAAATCAAAGACTATTAGAGCAAGTTGCTAAGGAAGAAGGTGAGCTATGGAAGAGAGAAAGTGCAAAAGAGTATAACCTAGATCCTTCCCTTTAGAAGAGGGGAGTAAGATTTTGTGAGGATGAAGAAGAATCACCACTTGAAGAGATGGTGAATAGGAAAACTTTTCCTATCCAAAAGATGACATCAGAAATTTCAGCAAAGGTAGACCAAATGTGGGATTCCATAGACAATATATTTCAATATGTTCTTAAAATAGTAGAGGAGTCCAGAGAGAAAGGTAGTGATCACGAAAAAAGAAAAAAGAGAGAAGCTGAACATGCACATAGCAAGGGTAAGGGCAAAGTTGCCACCATTGAAGAGGTTGTGGATTCGGAAATAGACAATGATAGTGGATGTGAGATATGTCAATATGACCATCCTAAGGGATGTTGCCATGTAATCTCACATCTATAGGAGTCTGGGGTGCATGCACTCAACCCATGATTAAACAAAAGGAAAACACCCCAAAGGTTACCTTATCCTCAAGGTAACCCAAGGCACTTCCACCAATCCTTAACATATTATCCCAGTGGAACTCCACCACAACTGATTGAGCAATATCAACAGTGGTAGCACCCACAATCATGGGGAATGCCACCACCAAGGCAACAATATCCTTACTGGAAACTTGACCCATATGGGTATTACGTGCATCAACCAATCTCCCCACATGACTCTACTGGTCACATCACTCCTCAACCCTACTACCAAGCCTATGAGTATTATGGGACTCCCTCTTCTAAGGATAATATTCTGCAAGCATATCATCCTTCTCATCCGGCTGCATCTCTTCCACTAATAGCTCCACTACCACCTGCTCCAGCTATGTAGGGTGAAATCCCTACCCAGCCACAGCAACGTAGTGCCACAAGGGCTATTAACTCTCAACCTACTATTGGTTCCAACAACCACATGAAGAAAATATCTTTCTTTAGAACCAAAAAATCAACCAAGCCCTTACAATCATAAACAGTTGATTCCTTAGACGCCTTAGTATTAATCAAAACTTCAGAGCCTCCTTCAACTCAACCACCACACTCAATGCATACAGTCATGCTAATACATGTCATCATCGATTGGTTCAAAGCTATCCATCTTCCTAGGAAATTATTTGATCCTAGGAGTCCTCTGATATACTTACAAATCACTAGAAATGCACCATGCAAGGATCTTTTGGATTTAGGTTCTGATGCTAACTTGATTTCTCAAGAAATGTACAAGGCCTTGAACTTGCCTCCATTGAAAAAGAGCAATATCCATTTAGAGTTGGCCGACCAGTCCATCCCTATCCCATTGGAACTAGTGGAAGATATTGTTACCACTGGTTGTAGGCCGTCATACCTACCTAACTTCCTAGTGATTTAGGTGAACAAGGGTAAGGGGGACTTCCCAATCATAATGAGAAGAGCATGGCTAAGCACCATAGATGCACACCTAGGAATCCGTGATCTTTTCCTAGAAATATCAAAGGAAAATACATTTGGAAAGATTGAGAAGAAGAAAGTTCCGTGCATCACATATAGTGACACAGGGTGTAATTGCGTGTAGAGATCATGGTTTGTGCAAAGTTTAACATTGCTTGCATGTAATCAGTGTGCACAAGTGATTAACACACAAAGATGCTTGTATGTAGTAGCCACACAACAAGAAGGCACCCATTGGCTGATAGCTAATCAAGAAAGTAGTTCNCAAGAAGGCACCCATTGGCTGATAGCTAATCAAGAAAGTAGTTCACTCATATGCATGGAATCAACTAGGGTTTTGACTTGTGCTTACATCGATAGTATAAATGCATTAGAGTAAGTCCACCACCAACTTCCAAGTTTTAACCTTGAAAATGTCAACTGGGGGAAGTTGGAAATCCTTGAGAAATTTAAGTAGGAGCCCCTCAAGCTAAAAACATTACCCACTGATATGGAATACACATTCCTTAAAAATGGAAAACTGGTAATTATCAACGCTAAGCTTGCTCCTCAATAGAAAGAAGAATTGCTAAAGGTAATCAATAGATGGTCAAAATCCTTCGCTTGGTCATATCCTGAATTAACCGAAATAGATCCTAGGATATGCCAACATAAGATTTACATTGACCCCTCCATGAAGCCTCTAAGATAACCATAGAGACATTTGAACCCAAGGCTAAAGCAAGTAGTCAAGGAAGAAATCAAATAGCTTCTCAAGGCTGGGTTCATATACCCCATTGCTGATAGCGAATGGGTTAGCCCCTTAGTTATTGTGCCTAAAAAGGGAGGCAAATGGAGGGTGTGCATAGATTTCAGGCTACTGAATATGGCAATATTCAAAGATCACTTTTTGTTGTCATTTGTTGACCAAGTCTTAGACACCATTGCAGGGAATCACTACTATAGTTTTCTAGATGGATATAGTGGATATAATCAAATAAAAATAGCCCTAGAAGACCAAGCCAAGACTACGTTCACCAATCCTTGAAGAATGTTTGCATACAAACAGATGCCGTTAGGCTTGTGCAATGCCCATGCAACATTTCAACAACTAGTTCTAAGCATCTTCCAACATCAAATAGGAAATGGTGTAGAAGTATTTATGGATGATTTCTCCACCTATGGAGAAAACTTTGATCAAGCCTTGGATTGGTTAGAGAAAGTGTTAAAAAGATGTGTAGAAACCAATTTGAGGCTCAACTGGTAGAAAAGCCATTTGATGGTTCAAGAGGGCATAGTACCAGGGCATAAAATCTCACACACAGGGATAGAGGTAGAGCCTGAGAAAATCAAAGTTATCCAAGGAATTACCCGTTAACTGGAAACTGTCAAAGATATTTGGTCATTCCTTGGACATACTAGCTACTATAGGAGATTTATTAAGAACTTTTCAAAGGTTTCCCTCAACCTTAACCTTGATCTAGCCCATAAATAACAGTTAGTAACCTTTAACTTACTAGATGAAAACCAATTAGCTTCCCTATCATTTAACAAATTGCACAAGGCCTTCAATAAACAACGTCATGACCTAAGAATTAGAAAAGTTAAATATCAGCCAAGAGATAAGGTTCTCTACTGGAATCTCACACATGTGCCACAACGTACTAAATTTTAAACACTGTGGGAAGGACCTTATATTATTTACACAACTTTTCATTTAGGGGAAATGAAAATATACAAACCTGAGAGCCCGAACAAGAAACTGTTGGTCAACATGCAACAAACCAAACCTTTCCATGAGCTTAGGACAACTAGTACACATGCTACCTTTGTTGATGGACAACCTTGCTCACTATTTCAGATCTCCTCCATCCAACTCAGTTGTGGGGAAGATGGCCACCTATACTAACCATTTTAGGCCCTCAATTCTTTTTGAATTTTTTTTTTTACACATTTTTTGTTTTACATGTTCTTTCAACTTTTCTTATTTTTATTTTACATCATCGTTCATATTTTTACTATTTCTTTATTTTCTTGATTACTTTTATTCGTCATTCAATAAGTGCTCATGATGGTGGATTGAATTATATCATATTTATTGTTAATGTTTGATTTTTACCTTTGAATTATGACACTGATATTAAGGTATGGTTCTTTTGGTAAAATAGGCAATGAGTCCATGTCATTCACTCATCCATACAACTCTATGGTCTCCTTTGGCTTGGAACTATACAGTCCCTTTTTTCTAAGTAAACTTTTAATGAATTGGTGGCTAGGTAGTTTTCAAACCAAGGAAAGACTCGAAGGATGAAAAGGGTATGACGTCAAGGGGATTCGATGCATTTGTGCTGGCCATTCTCTTGGGTGCTTGGATGCTTTTTCTTGGGTTTTTTGCCATTCTGACATTGTTCAAAAATCAGGAATCTGAGTGAATAAAAATAAGTATTTGCATGGTGTGGTTCTTACATAAAAAAAAAGTGAGAATTCAAAGCACACCCCTTAGACAAAATAGATGAAAAAAAAATGCATGGGTCTTTGCATAGTGTGGTTCCCATTAAAAAAACAACATGGGAATTCAAAGCACACCCCTTAGACCAAATAAAAGGGCTATAAGCACTAGTTATGAAACTAGAAAGACATGTTACCCATACCTGAAGGCTCCCTCTAACTAAGGTCCTTTCTTGCTTCCTACTTCTCCATCTCACTCTCTTTGGAATGGTGGTAAATTTTTGTGGAAGCATTCTTGTACTTTAGGTGGATGGATTGATCAAGTGTGTTGATGCGAGGTTACTAGATGTGGCTTGTTTTAGTCTATATTTGGATTGAGTTTTACTCAGTCACATTAACCATGAAATACACAAGGGACTTTACACAACCTTGTTTTTGGGATTCCATTCCATTCTCTCCTCTCCATCTTTCTTTCCATTTTTCCACCTCATTGCCGATTTTATTATTAGTCTGTTCTAGGTTGATGTATTGTTTTACTTTGGTGAATTATTGTGGATAAGTTTTTAACTCTTACTTCCAAATGACATTCCTAGAGCCTAAGGACTCTTTGGTTT
>MNCI01009454.1:180911-193651 GCA_015680685.1 Gnetum montanum
TTTGTGGGGTTTTTAGGGCATAAAGGGCATGAGCCTACTTTGGGGAGGACCCACTGGCATTCCTTTTTGGTACAATTGTTAACTTCTTTCCCTTAAACATTTCCTGCAATTAATCATTTCTTTTTTCATCCCCCATCCATGACATCCATTTTATTGGCATTGTCATTGTTATTTTTTCCCCTCTTTCTTATTCCTCATATTTTTTCATCTTATAGCTACCAAAGGTTCACTCTTAGTCGTGGGGGCCCTAGCACAAATTTTTTAATTTTCTCCATTTTACTATTCACCTAACCCCTACACCTTGGGTAGTCACTTGTGATAAATCTCTGAACTAGTTTCTACCATAACCACAACTCAACCAATGCGCTTCATATCAAGGAAAGGTATGAATAGCATTATGGTTTATCTATCCTTGCACATTTGTGACTGTGTTATGTCTGCAGATGCTAATCATACAAACAATGGACTGGGCTTGGAGGAAGCACTCAAGATGGACNGATCATACAAACAATGGACTGGGCTTGGAGGAAGCACTCAAGATGGACCAAAAATAGAGCATTTACAAAAGGATCAAGTCTGGTGGCATGGCTATGGATAAAAAACAGAAGGCGCAATCTTAGCATTGGCAACAACACGCTTCATTTTCTTTCTCTCTCTTTCTCTATAAGTTGCCAAATAAAGGCTTAGATGTAATTTATGTATGAGTGTTTACCACAATGGTTATGAATACTAATGTTGTAATATGCTTATTGATTAGTTCATTGGGCATGTTGAGTCTGTCATCCCATTCCACCATCATTTTTCAATTAGTTAATAATCCCATACCTTCCCAATATTTTGTAAGGAACTTGAGGACGAGTTTTTATTCAGTCATGGGGGTATGATGAAAGTGGTTACTTTAATAATTAGAGTGGTTATTATTAGAGTAGTTACTCTAATTATTAGAGTGGTTATTATTACAGTGGTTATTCTCGGGTTACTCCTGGGCCTATAAATACAGTGCCTAGGCACACAATAGCGAGTAAGTCAGAAGAGGGAGTAAAAAAAAGTCTAGTAGTAGTCAAGTAGTGAAACTCTTGTAGTCTATTTAGAAGATAGAGTAGTTTCCAAGTGCCAGCAAGAGGTCGAAGTATGGATGGATCTTTATTTGAGCATTGTGTACCTAAGCATACCTTGTCTATGGCAATAAAGATGATATCTTTAATTCACCCTTGTAGCACTTGAGATTTGTTTTCTTACACATTTATTTTATTTTATTTTCTTATGCATTTATTTTATTTTATTTTATTTTATGCACTTTATGTGGCTATTATTAACATAGCAATTCATTTTGATCAATTCGGAAAATCATTAAATTACACTTAGTACCATCACTTCAAGCATGTGTATAACACTTGGTAACCCAGTAATGATTAGCGTTTGGTAATCCTAGTAGTGTTGCACTGGTTCAAGATGTGTACGGCAAGTGAGAATGGATACTGGTGTTAAGATTAGTTAAAGCCTAGTTAATTAGTAGTTAAGTTAAATTAGTCACTTAGTTATCTCTCTCCTCCCTTATTAGCAGTAGGACATAAAAACATAAAAGCTATAAAAATCATATGCCTCAAGCTTACTTAACCATACAATCGTGACATACATGTAAGTTTGGGAAGACAACGATCAACCAACCTGTCCTTGTTCCACAAAGGTGCATAGGCACTTAGTCCTTGGAATTTGACCAAATTGTGTGTGAAATGCTTGTATTCATATGGTTGAGCGTAGGGGTACCTCACCACTCATCATTAACGATGAAGTTACCAAGTTTATTTATTATTTAAAAACTACATATTACATCATTAAGCTTTCTAGGTATAATATCCCATGGCCATTATGATAGATAACTCTATCTTGTACATTGATGAAAATGAGTCCAAGCTTAAATCATGAGAAATTGATCCTCTACTGAATGTTCATAATTATTTAATATTGCAAGTATGAAGAGCAAACACCAATGCACAACTTCTACTTATACACATTGCATTTTTGCCTTGACTCATTTAGTTGCTTTGAAAAGACAGAAATTGTTCTTCCTTCTTGAGATAACACCCCTTCAATGACAATCCCACTTGCATCTATCTTCACCTGAAAAAGCTTCTAAAAATTCATTATTACAAGCATTGATTTACTTAATATTTTTTCCTTCAACAAGGCAAAGCTCCTTTTGGTTTCATGATCCCACTTGTAGTCATAATTCTTCTTGAGAAAAGTAAACATAGGTTATGATATATTGTTAAAATGTTTTTATGAATCTTTTGTAAAAACCTACTAAACTAAGAAATGATCTCATCTCTCTAATATTTCTAAGTTAGGCAATCTCTAAAATTTCATCCAAATTTAATTTTTAGAAATTACATGTCCAAAATATGTGATCTCCCTCTTGAAGAAGTAACACTTCTTCACATTAATCACCAATTTTACCTTCTCCAACTTAAGACATGCTCTCCTTAAATGATCGAAGTGCTCCATCTCATTAGAGTTATATATTGAGATGTTATGGGAGAAGATGATACAATACTTACCAATCAAATCTTGGAGAACATCAATCATGAACCTCATGAATGTAACAAGGGCATTTTTGAGCCCAAATGACATCATCAACCACTCAAATAATCCATATAGAGTCTTGAGAAAGGTCTTCTATTCATCACTAGGTCTAATTCAAATTTGATGATACCCATTCTTTAAATCAATTTTGCTGAAGATCTCTACATTGGTAAGGACATCAAGGATATCATTCATCCTTAAAATAAGAAACGTATATCTAACTATTATGCTATTCATAGCCTTAAATCATTGTACATCCTCCATTCATCACTATCCTTCTTTGGCATAAGCACATTGGAATTGCACCAGGATAGATTGACTCTATTTGCAAGTAGCTCACCTTCTTTCCTTTGTAATTCAAACCTTTGGTTTGATGCCATCTATTCTACTCTCTCATTTGGAATGGTAGTATTAGGAGTAAAATCCATTTTATGTTGAACATTCCTCATTGGTGGTAGTCCATTTAATTCTCCTTTGAATACATAACAAAATTTCTCCTTCAAGTCTTGTACACATATTGCAAGTTCTACCTACATAACATCACAATTAGAAGAAATAGTTAATATAATCACAAATCCAAAACCTACCTCATCATGTTCCTTAATGTATTTCCTCTTCTTAATAAGAATTAAGAAAACATTAAGTGAGTTTTGTTTCACATGATCAACAATCATAAGAATCAACTCATGGATTCCATCATCTCTTACTACACTCCACATATTTCTTACCTCATCAATTTGAGCACCATTATCAAAATTCCAAGACCTTCCAAGAATTACATAATTATAAATAATAGACAACACATGACATTTTACAACATTATAATAACAATCAATTTTAAACTTCAAGACACATTGCTCACTTACCCTTTTAGAAAACCAAGGTATCTTGTAGGATCTAGGATGAGGATATGTTACTGAATCCAACTTAGCAACTACCCTTGAGGAAATAACATTTTCTTGTACTTCCCTATTAATCAAATTATGAATTCATTCCCCAATAATCAAACATCTAGCCCCAATCCTAAATAAAATTTTTCTTATTAGATAATCTCCTCTGTTCACATTCCTGATAAATACATAAGACTTCAACTTAGAAACTTCCTTAATTTTGGGAGTATTAGGATTACATCTTTGAAGAGCTTGGCTTGATGTATTTTTTGTCTCTAAGATTTATACATCCTTATCCTTGGCTACCTTATGAAGTAGAATTCTATAGATAAAGCATTAAATCTTTAATGATCTATTTTCTTGACCCTTGCATCCTTTGCCTTGGTCCTTCTTGGCCTTGCTCTTGTTCTTATGTTTCTCTTAATTCTTATCATATATTCCTTATTTGTCTTATATTTTAACTTGAACCTCTTCTAAAATTTGGATCCCTTTTCCTTCCCCTTTGAATCTAATTTGCTCTTACTTCCAAATCCATTGAGTTTCTTCTCTACATTGAGTGCTAAATCATAAATCTCATCAAGGGCTTAAGGCTCATAAAATATCAACTCTTACTAATAAGCCATCTTGAGACGTTTAAGAATGATTGATGCATGCTCATATTCTTCCCAATTAACTTTATCTTAATGAAAAATATCATAAAATTCAATATATAATTCCTTCACATCCTTGTCTTCTTATCTATGGAATTTAAGCTTCATTATTGTCTCTTGTCTCTACATAAACTATTCAAGTTTTTATTTTAATTTATGCTTCATCAAGGACCAATTCCTAATAGGTTTTTTATTTTTCCTTCTATAACCTTGAAATTATTTTTCCATAAAGTTGAATCTATTTCTTCTAATTTGGATTCGACAACTAGTATTCTCAAATGATTTGGTATAGTCTCAAGCTTAAATGCTTTCTAAGTACTTTTAACCAACTTGTAAAGGAATTAGTGCCATCTATATCATTAAAAGTCTTCAATTCTACATAAAGAAGCCTTGTAGCATTTTTGGAAGCCCCAACAATTCTTACTTCACCTTCATCATTCCATTTTCCATGAGAAGAAGTAGATGTCCTAAATGAATATCTTGGAGTTTTGACATGATAACTTGGATTCCTTCCCCTTGAAACCCAAGGTCAATGGATTTTCATACTTCCATATCTAGAATGCTCTTTCTTCTCATCTTCTCTTCCTTCATCAAGTTAAGAAACTTCTTCATCCTCATCTGAACAAGAATGCTAATAATCACCATGAGATGAAATATGGTTGGGACTTACATTTCTATCCACCTTAGCACTGATTTCATCTAATCGATTAACCGTTAATTGAAAAGTAGATTTTATGCTTTTCATCTCTCTATTTAGGGCTTGAACATTTTTCTTTTTAAGAGCCATCCAAAACAGGTATAAAAATCCATAATCAAAATTTTTGAAAAAAAAACCTGTGATCTCTTATACCAATCTTGGAGTAGGATCACTTTTATTTGATTAACCTTTCAAAATATGCTAAATACAAATCATATGCAAGAGAAACAACCTTTTAGAAAATAAGAAAACTAGATATATTTTATTAATGTTGAAAGAATATTAAAAAATGTAGTGGAACCACAATCTGAAAGCACACACAACAACATGCTCAAAAATATTGCAAAGTTGAAGGCTCTATAATTACACAAGATTTCTTCAATGCAAGTAACAATCATTCAAATCTCTACCCTCTCTCTCAAGGCTAGCCTATAATAATCAAGAATCACACATAATGGCCAACACTACACACATGATTGACCACATAAATTCTCATGCCAAAACATGCAACATAGACCAATATTTATCAAAACACAAATCTAACACTTTACGGAAACCTTCTTGACATCTAACTTCACAATTTCAATTGTTTTCCAACTTGGATCTACCACATTAAAAGTTTCCTTGCTTGAGTAATATGTCTTTGGGACCTAAGAAGATATCTTTATGAGAATTGGCAACCCATTGAAAAGACATATTCTAATGGAGAAAGACATCATTAGGCTTGAAAATACATCTTTTGATTTGATAATATGCCTTTCTATGAACTGTTGGCTTGCAAGTAAGGCATCTTCTAGGATTAATGTGATATCTTGTAGATAGAGAGGACATCTTTTGCAAATATCCTAGCTCTCAATAAAGACCTCTTCCAAGTGATGAAAACATCTTCCATGCTAACAAAACTTCACTTCCTTGCTTGTAGGGATTGACATCGGGGCTTGGAAGAGGTGTTCCTCCATAATACTCACTATGCTTCTAACCTATGAACTAACATGTTATGTACACTTATGTTGTGCTTGTAGGTCCTATGGACATTAAGGCATATTCCATCCTAGGTTTAATCTAGAACACTTGGTTATTGTGGACTTAAGGATTGTGTGGGGCAACATTTCTTCAAAGTAGTGTTGTTATAAACTCTCCATTTATTTCCCTTGTAAAAATAACTGTTAATGGATTAATTCAAGAAGAATCAAAAATAGCATAAATAAAGTCCATTTCTAATACTTTTTCTACTTCTTATTTTATTATTTCTTAAATTATAATGTTTGTTATTTGTTGTTTCTTTTCTACTAGTTTAATAGTTTGGTTTATTTTGAAAGCATAATATTTATTTATTAATTATTTTAAATAGTTAATGTATTAATAGTTTTAATTTTAGATCAGGCTCATTCTAAGAGTATAATTTTTTTAAAAAAGTCTTTTTGTAACACATTTGCAACACTTACGTTCTATATATTCCTATTTATTGGATGATTCATCTATCTTATTCTTTTCTTTCTAGAGGGTATAATACTATCTTTTTTATTCTAGTAGGTTTTCTAAACATAAATTTTAAGTAATTTATAATTATTTAATTTCTTCCAAGAATGAGTTTAAGCTTCATAGGGTTGTCTTATTTTTACTTTGTTAGATAAATCTATCATATTAATATCTAAGTACAAAATTCATTCATTCACCTCCATTCATGGGCAACTATCAATCAAATAAAATTCATGTAATAATTACATTATTTTGGTCTTAGGACTTTCATTCATGTATGTGATAAACTTGTTAGTTTTTTTGAAACATATCAGGTAAATGTTGTGCTAAAATTTTAGTTAATTCTTTCATATGTTGAACATGGCTACCATTAAACTCATTGAAACTCAACTCTTGTGATTTTGCATATAGTCAAAGCGATGTAAGTATAATAAAAATAATCAATTGCAACATGGTAATAAGAATAGAATTTTCTCATAAAGACTTAATTATTTAAATCATAAAATTATTCATATATATATATATATATATATATTAGCTATTTTTATCAGCTAATACCTTAATGGGTAAGTTATCCCTATTATAAAATTAGAAAAATGTAATAAGAAGTAATTAATATTAACTTCTTATCTATTTGAAAAATAACAAAAGTAACATTACCTATTTTTAAGAGAATGGAAAGATAGTCATAGCTTAGTTATATATTTATAATATATATCTATAATTTAGCCTAGATAATCTTGCAAAAACTAATTTGAATTTTAGTTCATCTACTCTATTAAAAATTATCTAAGTCACTATTTTACTATATTCAATGTATTTAAGTTTGGTAATAAATTTTAGCAGCAAACAATTTTTGAATTCTCATGTATTGTTATTTTTTATGCATGCTCCCCTTGCCCTTCCAAATTTAATTCCTTATGCATTACACTATGAAGACATAAATATAGAAGCTAATAAATCACTTGGAGTAAGTACATTGGCATTATGGATGGAATATTATTTAGCATTACCAATTTATGATTGGTTGTTGGCTTGTTAACCAAAATTAAAAATTTTAAGAATGAGACATATACTAGCTTAGTTATATATTTATAATATATATCTATAATTTGATGAAGATAATTTTGCAAAAACTAAGTTGAATTTTAGTTCTACTATATTTAAAATTTTAATGCAAGTTAACTTTTCAAAACTATAGAATAATTTTTCAAAAATATTTTCTAAATCTAACATTAGACTTATAATCATTCATGCTATTTTAAATAATTTTTAGTGAGATTTTTCTTAATCCACATTGATGATTTGCATTCATGGGTTGCATTGATGGGATCCCATCAACACAATCCCATTAATGCGATCTCGTTGATGTGATCATGTCAATGCATGGTTTGATGCATTGACATGATCCCATTAATGCAATGTCTATCTTTGGCTATAAATACATGGTCATCAACTACATTTATGGTATTCCATAGTTAGTGTCTTAGTAAAGCTCTTGCATTTTTTCCATTCAAGTAAAAATCAAATGTCTCAGTTACACTTAATCATACACTTCATGTCTATTAGATTCACTTTCTAGACCTAGTATACATAGAAATCTAAAGTCTACGCTAGTGATTCATATGATTAGGCATAGCGACTACTCACTATTCATCATTAGCACCATTGCAAGAGACTTTAGTTAGCAACGTGCGCTATCTAGGACTTAGTGAAATCATTCAAAATTGTTGCAACAAACCTTAAAGTCACAATCATTAGAAATAATAATAATAATAATATTAAAAGCACACTCTTTTCCTTCACTAGTAAAATGGCTTCTTCTCACAAGGCTAATTCTCTAATGTCGTTCGAGCATACATCCAATTAACAAAGACATGGAGGGACAAATTTGCCAGTGCTCTAATAATGCAGAGTGGTATATACTAATCTTGATGAGTATGTGCTTAACTTCACCTTCATTCTACATCAGGATGAATAACTTTGGTAGAGGAACATGGAGGGCAACATTGTGTTGCCGCTTAATCGATCAGCTCCTACAATGATGCTCCAAACTCTCATGAGATTGGGCATCTAGCGGCTTAATGCTGAATATGTTGTGTAGGAACGTGACTAATGGGATTATCATCCTACATAGGCATGATGTAAGAAAGATTGGAAATAGGAGGCTTGTTATGAAGCATCAAAGGGAAAATGATTCCATAACCCCTTGTTCTTCCTAGGCTAGAAAGAAGGAGAGGATTCCTTTTCTAGTGGTTCTCAATTCACTGACTCTCCTTCCCTTGTCTTTGATGAGGGAGACCTAAACCAAAACTTGCAGTCTAGTATCAACAATCCTGGTTCAAGGAAGAATAGGTCCCATGACCATGGGGGCTCCAAAGATGGAAGTTAAGGTAGGAATGTGAACAAGCATGATGATTGTGGTCATGATCAACAAAGAGGAGGTGGCAAGCATGATGATGGTGCTAGTCCTCCTTCCTCTTCATATTTGACATCTTCATCTTCTTCCTCCTCTAGCTTTGATCGAAACCACAAAGGATGTAACAGTGATGGAGGTGACCAGCACAACAGAGATGATCGTAAGGCCCATCTTAATACTAGAGACTAGGAGCATGGACAATCAAGGATAGGCATCATGGCCATGATAGAGGCTATTATTATGATGAGCCTTTTCTTACAACTAGAAACATATTGAACATTGCAAAGGTTGTGAGAATCCCAATGAGGCATGTGAAAGATAGCAAAATCACAAGGTTGGATATGAACAATATTCCCAAGTTTGAAGGAGGATATAATTCAGATCCATAAAATCATCTTCAAGCCTTTCACAATGCCTATGTCTTGCAAAAATTGGAAAATTAATGGTAAAAATTAAAGGTCTTCCTAAGGACACTTATTAAGAAACTTGAAAGCTAGTACTAGTTCTTAGAATTGGAATCAATTAGACAATGGAGTACACTTCTTGAGCTCTTCAAAAATAAGTATTAGACATACTCCTAAGTGTCCAATCTAAGAAAGAATATCCAAGGGTGGAGACAAGGAACATATAAATCCTTAGATGTGTCCATGTATAGATATTGCTCTTTGTTACACAGGTGCCCAAGCCATGTCTTTTCTCAAAGGGAGCAACTCTACCATATCATAGATGGTTTCTGAACAAAAATGAGAAGAACTCTTGGGGTCTATGCTCAAGGGAGGCTTTTAGAGCTAAGGGCCCACCAAATCCACAGGCTCATTGGGCAAGTGGCCAAAGAAGAAGGTGAGGTACAAAAAAGGAAAAGTACAAAGAAGTACAACTAGGATCCTTCCATCTGAAAAAGGAAAGTTTGGTTCTGTAATAACAAAGAGGAGACACCACTTGATGAAGTGGTGTAATGTAAAACCTTTTTGATTCAAAAGTATATTTCTAAAATATTGATCAAGGTAGAAAAAATGTGGAATTATATGGATAAAAAATTCCAATTTACTCTTAAAATTTCTAAAGTATCCAAAAAGCAATGTAGTGGCTGTGACTGAAGGAAAATTAAAGAAGTTAAACATGCCCATTAAAGGGGTAAGGGAAAAGTTATTTTCATAGAGAATGTTGTAGGGTTTGAAATAAATGATTATGGTGGCTGTGACATTGGCCATTATGAGCATCCTAATGGATGTTATCCAATTGTGTCACACTTGTAGAAGTCTAGGGTGTATGCTCTGAATCCTAGATTGGAAAAAAAGTAAGTACCCATGAGGTTGCCTTATCCTCAAAGTAATTACAAGCAATTCCACCAATAGCAAGCCTACTATCTAAGTGAAGGTTCACCCCAACCTCATAAGCAATACTAGTCATGACAGCACTCACAATTGTGGGGGATGCCACCACCAAGGTAGTAGTACCCTTACCAAGAACAAGATCCCTATGGGTACTACATTTAACAACTAATTTCTCTACATGACTCTTCCAGTCATGCCTCCTTTCAGCACCACTACTACCCTCTTGATTATTACAGAGCTTAATGTTCAAGAGGAGAATCTCCATTTTCATTCTACTCTTCTCCTCCTTTTACACATGTACCTTTACCCTCAACTCAATTGCTACTATATTCTTTCATGTAGAGTGAGGTTCCTGCCCAGCTACAACAAAGAAATGTATCGAGGGCTATTAACTTATAATTAACTCATATGAGTGTTTTGGAAAATAAACCCTAAGAAAGACCATTCCTCCCAATCACTAGTCCTTCAAAGCCCTCACATACACCTGTGGTTGATTACCCTACTTCTCCCTCATCCTCTACTTCATTATTCAATAACCCTTCAAACCAAACACCTCCCAAAGTGCATACTGTGATGTTGATCTATGCAATAAGTAATTGGATCAATTTTGGCCATCTTCTAAAGAAAAGATTTAATCCTAGGAGTTCCCTTATTTACATGCAAATCATTGGGAATGAGCCTTGCAAGGCTCTTTTAGACTTAGGTTTTGGTATAAATTTGATTTTTCGTTAGATGTACATAGCCTAGAACCTACTTCCACTTAAGAAGAGCAACATTCATCTTGAATTAGTAGATTAGTCCATCATTGTTCCCTTAATACTAGTGGAGGACATTGTGACCACTATCTATAGGTTCTCTTCCAAGAGCTCCTTAGGTTTGCCAAGTCTCTAGTTTGCTAATTCTCAACTTTTCCAACCCTAAAAACATTGAGGGAATGAGTATTTATAGGCCTAAGGTTAGCACAAAACATGGGATGGTTGCCACGTGATAGAGGGGATGGTTGGGACTACACTATCCACTGGGCTGGTGGTGTTGTGCTTTACTGTGCTTTGTCGAACTCTACGAGACTATGGGACTATGACTACTTTACCAACTACATGTGTGTGCCAAGAAGACCACAAGGTACCTAAAAAATTCAACTTTAGAGACTATGCTTTGGGCCTATGCTCTCCACTATCTTGCATGGGATCAAGTGTAGTTACAATTTTGGGGCCAAAAGGGGGTACAAAAAAGAATCATTTTGCTAACTATGCTTGTCGAAGGTGAGTTGGAGCTAAGCTGAGTGCCAATGCTACATTGTGAAGGTCATTGGAGGCTATTCTTGCTAACTACACTTGACTATGCTCTAGATTGGGGGAGAGCATAGTCTCACACTTAGAAAAAATTTGCAAAACCTGGTGTTCATGATATCTATGTTCTCCATTGGAGGCTGACTACACTCTGGTATAGTAAAGAGCATAGTTCTAGCACTTAGAAAAATTTTCAATGACTAGCTTTGTGCTGACACTTAGACAAGACTACAAACTTGGCCTTCGTGTTGACTATGCTCTCCATGAGAGGCTAACTACACTTTAATATAGTGGAGAATGTAGTCCCAACACTTAATATAGTTGGCATATCGTAGTCTATATTTAGTGGTGTTTCATTGGTCTCTCTTTATTGATGTCTAGAGGAGTGGCTCAAGAGATGTCAACAAAGAATGGAAAAACACCATAGTAGGCTTGGCACCAACATCGCTCTTCTATTCATGGTCAGATGTAATTGAACCATGCTCAAGAGTGTTGTGGATAGTGGTACGCTAAATGGTAGGTTAGAGGTGGGAGTAAAAGGCATAGGCAATGTGTCAAGGGTAAAAGGGAAGATGAAGTGCAAACAGGATGTTATAATGCAAGGACTTTATGGCTAATGGTGATCATGGCACCAGAGTGGCTTATCCTTGAAAATATTGACCTCTTATTGGAGTGCTTGTGAGAGACTCGACATGGATTGAAGGCTGAACCAAATGCAAAATTGCAACATTGTTAGGCTACTTGGGGACATGCTCTTTTCCTTTTGCTCTTTTTATTTCTTTTCTTTTTTATTTATTTTCACTCTTTATTGCAGGGTGAGCCTACTTTGGGCTTTGAATGTTGCTAAATTCTTGTTGTGAGGTGCTTTCCGTTTAGTGATTTTCATGTCACCAGATGGGCTTTACTTTGGTTCTTGTGAAACAACATCACATCTATTCAATAGGTGTTTCCTCCCTAGGATGACTTATGTTACATTCGCTTGAGCTTTGACTAGTTGACAAAGGCTACCCACAAGACAACTTATGTTACGTTCACCTTGGGTTTTGTGGTTTGACTTGAAGAGGATGCCATGTGGTCATAGCACGTGAATGTTAAGGGTTTGGAATCTTTGCTATGTAGGGAATGAGAGCACATTGGGGTGTAGGAGTAGATGTGAGTAGGAAATAATAAGATAAATGGGATAATAGGGGTGTGCACTCTTAAGAGGCTTAGCTAGTCCAATCATGCACATCAGAGGGATGTGATGACTTACTACTACAATGAAATGCATCTTTGCATGACAAGAAAACCACACAAGATAACAATGCCAAAAATAATGCAAGGGGCGAAGATGCTACAAGTGCTCCAAAGGTTGTGCCCATTGTAAGTGCTTAAAAAATAGCAAAAATGTGGGGGGGGG
>MNCI01009454.1:193671-216700 GCA_015680685.1 Gnetum montanum
TTTACCTATTGCAAGTGCTCAAAAAATAGCAAAATTTTAGGGGGCAAAGATGCTACAAGTGCTCCAAAGGCTATGCCCATGGCAAGTGTTCCAAAAGCCAGCAAAATTACAGCGGGGGAGGGGCAAAGATGTTGCAAGTGCTCCAAAGGCTACATCCATTGCAAGTGCTCAAAAAATAGCAAAATCGTAGGGGTCAAAAATTCTACAAGTGCTCCAAAGGCTACACCCATTGCAAGTGTTCCAAAAGCCAACAAAATTGTAAGGGGGCAAAGATGCTACAAGTGCTCCAAAGGGTGCACCCACTGCAAGTGCTCCATTCTAGGACTGCAGCATGCTCACTTGCATAGTGTAGGAGGGGGGCAAGGGGGGACAAGGTTTATGCTCACTCACTTAGTTGTAGGTGGATGGAGGGAATTATCAGTTGCTGACCATGAACTTATTTTAAGGTCTTGGTAGACTATGTCCTTACTAGTTTAAGGTCCTAGCAAACCATGAATCCATTTTAAGGTCTTGGTAGACTATGTTGTGCTAGTTTATAGTCCTAGTAGATTGCTCTATGCTAGTTTAATTTTGTAGCAGATGTACTATGCCACTTTAAAGTCATGGTGGACTACTAGTTTATAGTCATAGTGGACACATTGTGCTAGTTTAACATCATAACCCAAGGATAATCTATGTCAATTTAGCATCATAGTGGATGAATTATTTTTTTGCCAGTTTAACATCGTAGCAAACAACTGTGCTAGTTTAGCATCATAGCAGACAAATGCTTATCTTGCTTCATTGATGTGTGATGTTGCATGTTCGATGTAATACAGCTTCAAGTACGAATGGTTCACTAGATTGGCAAACTCATTTCCATCTTGATCAGCAAGCTTGAATGCTCCATTGTTGTAGGCCTTAGTGACTAGGAAAGGCCCTTCCTAGTCGGCTAAGAATTTATCTATAGGTTCATGAATGACCTTGAGAACTAAGTCCCCTTTTTCGATCAGGCACTAATGTTGGTTGTGATGATGCTTTCGCCATTACGTTTCTTGATATTGTTCAATGCGATTAAGCATGTGCATACAATCCTCCTCTATTAAGTTGAGGTCTATGGTTCGTAACTCATTAGTTTGACATTCTTCAATGAAATATGAGAGGATCACTTCAAGTAATGGAACCTACAATTTAAGTGACAAAATGACTTCAAACCTGTTAACAAGGCTATAAAGTGTCATATCTATTACTGTTTGGTGTGTTGTGTGGTAGGCCCAGAGTACATAGACTAGTTTCTCATGCCATCATCATTTGTTGTTGCTTATAATTTTCTTGAGAAGGTTGATGATGACCTTGTTAGTGGCCTCTACTTGGCCATTTTCCTGGGAGTAGTATGGAAATGAAAAGAAATGTTTAATGCCAAAGCACTCACAAATGACTTTGGTTTTGGTACTACTAAACTGTGGCCCATTATTCGTTACTATGGTCATGGATAAGCCAAAATAGGTCACTATGTTATCTAACATGAATTTACAAACTTGTTGTGATGTTGTTTTCCTAAGGGGAATAGCCTCAACCCATTTGGTGAAATACTTAGTTGTGGTTATTATGAAGCTATGCCATGTGGAGGACTTAGGCATCATGTATTTGATGATGTTCAAGCCCCAACATTAGAATGGCCATGTGATTTATGTTGTATGTAATTCAACTAGTGGCATGTGCATTAAGTTGCCTTAACTTTGAAAAATGTCTCATGTTTTAAACTTTGAGACACAGTCATGCTTCATTATAAGGTCAATAGTACCCTAGCTATTTGATTTATCCCTATGTGATGATTTTAATGCATTTACTATGCGTATATGAATCTAGGTCATTGTAAGCCATGGGAAGTTTGTTAGTTTAAAGCCTTGATGTGCCCCATGCTAGTTTAAGGCTATAAAGGAAGTGCCATTGATAGTTTTAGGCCATTTTAGGCTACATGTTTGCTAGTTTTAGGCCATTCCAAGCCATAGTGATAATGATAGTTTAGTGCCATTCCAAGCCTTTGCAAAGGAATTAAAGTGATAGTTTTAGGCCATTCTAGGCTACTAAGTTGCTAGTTTAAGGCCATAATAGGCCAGCTGTTGCTAGTTTAAGGCCATTCCAAGCCACAGCAATGGAAATCAAGGAAGATAGTTTAAGGTTGTTCTAAGCTACAACATTACCAATTTAAGGCCATGAAGGTCCAAGTATCGCTTTCTCTCTTTTGTAATTTTGGATTTTATGATTTTTTATTTTTTATTTTTTATATTTTTGCATTTTTATGTTCTTTTAAAGTAATAACTACAAAAGCATAAACTCACAAAAAAATGTGTGAACAAAGTGGATAAATGCGAAAACCAAGCAAATAAATGTGTAATCTAAGCAATTTAGCTAAATGCAAATAACATGCTACCATGATAATATAATGAAAAAAAATGCAACAAAAGTAAAGAGTAGTGTATAGGGCAAGCAGAAGTGAATAGTGGGTAGGCACCTAGTGTGTTTTGGACTAAGGGGACACCTCAATCGCACAATTGCTTCCTAACCTGATGTGGGTTAAGGGGCACATAGGGCCTGGATTGCACTATCTAGTATTCTCCTTGACCCTCACTTGCTATGTTAAAGGGCAACTCTGCCCAAAGAGCATCCTCCAGGAGGTCACTGGCTTTCACTACTTCTTCGGGTGCATTAGCCTCATGCATTTTATTATTTACCATAAGTGCATCATTAGGAAATTCAATCTTCAACCCTTGCTCCATATCTACATTGTTAATGGCCAAAGGGGCTGTGTTATTACCATGGATGATAACTTCACCACCTCCATATGGAAGGTGGATCTCTTGATGAATTAAAGAGAAGATGGCTCATAACTGGGCTAGCCAAGGCTTGCCTAGTGTTAGGTTAAAGCCTAACATCTCCTCTATGATGATAAATTTGGTAGCAGTGGGAAATTACTCCCCTGCTACAAAAGCTATGGTGATTGTGCCCTTGATAATGACACATGATCCATTGAAGGATTTCAGACATGTGGTTTTCATTGGCTTGACCTAGTCTATGAGGCCTAGCTTATCTATGATGGTGTATGGAATTACATTTTTTGTGACTTCATTGTCAACGTGCACCCTACAAATATTGCATTGATTGATGCATATGGTAATAAATATCGAAGTCATTATGACCTCACCCTTCTCAAGATTGACCTTAATTACCTCATTGCAAAATGATAAGGAAGTGGAACTCAATTCCTATAGTGTAGGGGACAACATATCTTCATGGATGGAGTTCTAATCTATAGGAATGTCCTCTATGATAAGAATGGAGGTTAACATTTGTACCAGTGCCTCGCGATGGTGGATGAAGTCATGACTAGGCCATACAATCTTAATGTTATATTTTTTTGCTTGAGTTCTTGCTTGACTTAGGCTAATGCATCCATGAAGTCATCGTCCTTGGCCATGTTTTTATTGGCTTTCACTTCCTCCATGTGTCTTAAGAGATGGATCTCTCACAAAGGTGACTTGGGGTTTGTTGGCTTGGCCTGTGTAGGCCTCAATGCTTGGTTATGATTTGTTGGTTATGGCCTCCTTAGTTGGTTTGGCCATGATGATCATAGATATAGGGACCAGCTTTGGCAAACCAAGTGCTATCTGGTCTTGATGTTGCCTAATCATTCTATCTACGAGACACTCATTGGGCCTTCCAGGTTACCACTTAGAAGGTTTGCTAATGTTGCTAGTAGGATTAGCCCTTGGATGGGAAGGGACCAATGCATTAGCTATCACTAGGCTTTGGATAGGTGAAGTTTTAGCACATTGTGACACCTTAACAATGATGGACAGTTGAACTATTATTATTGTGACATGCTATGGGGCCTGAACCACAAAGGGTGTTGTGGGAATTTGAGGTGGCACTATGACAATAAATGGAACCCTCAAACACATAGTGGCCAAGGAGACCCTTACACTAATAGAGGACACACAAACCATGAATGGCCGCAACATCAGTTCTGGGTTTTCATCAATGCTAATATTGTTTATGACATACCCAACATCATCTACATTTAGAGGGTTCTTGTACATCCTCATAGATTGGTTGTGTAGCCTAACTAGGTTTGTAGCATCAAGGACCAACTTGCCTCTATCGATCATCTTTTGTACATCATCTTGTAGGGCTAGGAAAAAGTTTCTGTTATGACTAGACAACTAGTGGTAATTGAAGAACTGATCTAGTCTCAAATGTTTTGTGACTAGGGGCTTATTTTGCACTGCTAAAGTGAGGTTTCTAAGAAACTTGTAGTATCTATCATGCCTTTTATGAGAATCTTTAAACATTTGCTTATATTGGATGTGCTTGGCCTGTAATAGTTATTTTCATAGCTTTGAGGGATTCAATGGTAATGAGGTGTACTTGGAGTGATCCTTGAGCTTGAAGTTAGGCCTCAAAGTAGCTTGCACTATGGCCACTAGTGACATGGGTTGGCTAGTTGTCGTAGTGCTAAGGTTGGTGATTTTGTTGTTAGCCGAGGCTTTAGGTTGCCTAGTCATTGGCCTCAGGTTACTTGGTTTGGCCTCTTTGGCCACAACCACCACCATTACATTTTATTTCCTCTTATCCTTGTCCCTCTTTGCATGTAGGTTTTTGTAGGCTACATTGGCTAGGTCCTTACTAGCTTCTACCACATTCTGTATGTTCTTAGTCTAGGCAAAGGCTTGGCTTAGGGACTGTCGACCCAAGTAGTATAGGTTTGACTTTATGAAATCATTAACTATGCCCTTAAAGATGACTAAGAGGTGTGTTTTGGCTATTGGCTCTTGTATTTTATTTAATGAGGTACTCTAGCATTGAATAAATTTTTGTACGAGCTCTAGGTGGCCCTGCTTAATTTGCATCAATTGGTTCAAGGTTGCTTCCAACTTCAAGTTGTACTTGAAGTAAGTCATAAACTAGAATGCCACAAAGGGCAAGTTGAAAGAAATAGTTGCATCATAATGCATGCATTATGTCTGATGGGTTGCCACTACAGACATCGATCTAAGCCTAATAAAGTGGGAAGGTGATGCCAGTGTTATGATCATCTTGAGGAGGATGGGTGAGTTGAACTAAGGAGGGGCCAAACTAGGGATTACTTGTTGGAAGATGGTGGAAAACAAGACCTCGTGTTTAGATTGAGCTTCAAACTTATCCTCTTCCTCCTATAAGGCTTCCTCATACTTAGTTCCCATGTCATGCTCACCTACTCAGATCAACTGAGATAATAACCAATGTGGGACTCTGTGAGTAGGATGATGTCAAATGAGAAAGGGATATACTCTCGTCCATCTTAGTGGATTAGTTCAAAGTCCTATTTTGCCTCCATGTCAAGGCAATCTATAGCTAACCCTACTTGGATCTTTATACATATGAATTTTTATTACTCATTGTTAAGCATGGCATACTCTAGGTCTTGGCCACATAGCCTCAGGGATTGCCTTAGGTTGGCCATCACGAGATTCACAGGGTTGTCAATCCTAGTCTCCTATTTCATAGGTAAGATATCAAGTACATTTGAAACTAACATTAGATGTTGATCTGGGTTCATGGTTGCAAATCGAGTTGTAAAGGGAAACTATGGAGGTTGTTGGCTACAAAATACAGTGGACCAAAAACTAACTCTATTTGGGCTAATACCACTAACTACACTATCCACTGTGGAGAGCTAACTACATTTTCTATGCTAACTACACTCTCCACTGTGAAGAGCCAACTACACTCTCCATAAAAAATAGTTGACTACACTATCTACGCTGGAGACGACTATGCTCCAACTAAGGATAACAAGAACTTAGCAAAACAGTAGAGGGAAGTGCAATTTGGGATTACTACATGCAATCCCAGGGGAACCAACAATGGGGTCCTATATACACTGATGGATTAGTGGACAACTACAATGTAGAGAGCTCATGAAACAACCTTAATAGAATTTCAATAAAGAAGGTTAGGTCCTCCTTCTAGCACCGAAAACTATAATAATTGAAAACATTGATGGCTAGAACACCGAGGTTCATGGATGCATAGCCTAACCTTGAGTCCATGTGAGGGCCTGCTGGAGGTAGAGATGGGCATCCTAAATAGTCTTGTTGAACATATAGGAACTTAACATATGCAACCAAGGTGTAGTACAATTAGCCATAATGTTGATGTGAAATAGTGCTAAGTGTTCAAATGGTTTCAATGGTGTTAATAAGGTCAAGTGTAGTCAAGAGTTTCAACGAAAATAGGGGTGTCAACATGCAAAGACCTCCACCAAAGTGTAGCTATAGATGCATCTATGTGGTAAAATAGTAAAAAATGTGAATAAAATGCTAAAAATGCAAAGAAAGATAAAGAGAAGTGGAACACCACTGCAAATGGGGCTGAGTGTAGTTAACACCAAAAGGGTTTAGAAGATACACAATATATAATAGGTGCAATGGACAGCGTAGTTACAATCTTGGGGATGTTTGGCCATGAAGACTGGCATTCCATTGAGATGTCTACATCTGCTAGGTTGGCTATCATAGTGTACCATTGGCTGTAGTGTTCTAGTGGGCTGTAGTGAGCTACGGTGGTTTGCAACTCCATTAGTATGCCTTTGGTTCTCTCCCAAGTGCTTCTTAGGTTTGGCAAGTCTCTAGTTTGCTGATTCTCAAATTCTCCAACCCTAAAAACATTGAGGGTATGGGTATTTATAGGTCTAGGATTAGCACGAAACATAGGATGGTTTCCATGTGGTAGAGGGAACAGTTGGAACTATGCTGTCATCCAACTACACTCTCCACTGGGCTAGTGGTGTTATGCTTTGTTGTGCTCTATTGGACTCTGCAAGCTGTGACTACATTGCCAGCTGCATGTGTGTTGAGAAGATCACAAGGTATCTAAAAAATGCAACTTTAGAGACTACACTTTGGGGCTACATTCTCCACTATCTTCTGTGAGGTCAAGTGTAGTTACAATTTTTGGGCCAAAAGGATGTACAAAAAGGAAGCATTTTGCTAACTATGCTTGCCAAAGGTGAGTTGGAGCTAAGCTGAATGCCGATGCTATGTTGTGGAGGCTACTAGAGATTTTTCTTGCTCACTATGCTTGACTATGCTCTAGAATGGGGGAGAGCATAGTCTCACACATAAAAAATTTGCAAAACTTGATGTTCATGCTAACTATGCTCTCCATTGAAGGATAACTACACTCTGGGGTAATTGAGAGCATAGTGCCAACACTTAGAAAAATTTGTAGTGACTAGCTTTATGCTGAAACTTAGACAAAACTACAAACCTAGCTTTTGTGTTAACTATGCTCTCCATTACAGGCTAACTATACTCTAAAGTAATGGAGATCATAGTCCCAACACTTAAAAAAATCTACAATTGGGATGCCATATTCTAGATTTGGTGGTGTTTCAATCACCAACTCTCTAATGATGAATTTGATGAAACCAACTGGGGAGAGTTGGAGATCCCTGAAAGTTTCAAACATGAGCCCCTTGAGTTGAAATATTTACCAATCAAAATGAAATATATCTTTGTGAATAATGGGAAGCTAGTTATCTTCAATGTCAACCTTGCTCTTATGTAGAAAAAGAAGCTATTAGAGGTGGTTAACAAATGACCAACAACCTTTTCGTGGTCACATTCGAAGCTCACAGGGATTGATCCTATGATATGCCAGCACGGTATCTACACATATCCTTCCATTAAGCTACAGAGGCTACTGTAGTGATGGTTGAACCCCAAACTCAAGCAGATCGTCAAAGAGGAGATTGATCAACTCCTCAAAGTGGGATTCATCTATCCCATTGTAGATAGTGAGTGGGTTAGTCCACTTGTGATAGTACCAAAGAAAGGTGGAAAGTGGAAGGTCTATATCAATTTCAGACTATTGAATATGGCAACTTACAAAGACCACTTTCTATTTCCATTTGTGAACCAAGTGTTGAACACCATTTCTAGGCATTACTACTACAACTTTCTAGATGGTTATAGTGGCTATAACTAAATTCAAATCACACCAAAGGATCAAGCCAAAACAACATTCACAAGTCCCTGGGAAACTTTTGCATATAGAAAGATGTCTTTTGGCCTATGTAAAACCCCTACAACATTCCAATGCCTTATCTTAAGCATCTTCCAATAGTAGATTGGTAGTAGGATGGAAGTCTTTATTGATAACTTTTCCACCTATGGGGCTACATTTGAGTAAGCCCTTGAACATCTTAAGTAAGTGCTAAAAAGATGTGTGAAGATAAACCTCTGGCTCCACTAGCAAAAAAGCCATTTGATGGTCTAGGAAGGCATTGTTTTGGGGCATAAAATTTCAAATAAAGGGATCAAGGTGGACCTTAAAAAAATAAGGATCATCCAAGGAATTACCAAATAACTAGAAATAGTCAAAGATGTGAGGTCATTCCTTGGACACATAGGCTACTACTGGTGATTCGTTGAGAATTTCTCTAAGATCACTAAACTATTGGTGGAGCTAACACATAAGGATGTTCCATTTGTCTGGACCATGGAATGCAAGCATGCATTCTAACATCTCAAGAAAAAGCTCATGGAAGCTCCAATTCTATGAGAACTTGACTGGTGTGGACCCTTCCACATCATGATGGATGCATCAAATTATGCTTTGAAAGTCATGCTCACATAGTTGAACAATCAGAAACATCCTTACTACATCCACTACATGAGTAGAAGCACTATGGATGCACAACTGAATTACATCACCATAGAGAAACAATTGATGGTAGTGATGTTTGCCTTGGAAAAATCTAGGCACTATGTGCTTAAATACAATGTGTTTATGCACACAAATCACAATGTAATTTGGTTCCTCATGAACAAACCAATGGTAAGCTTCCATGTCATATGGTGGCTTATGATCTTGCAGGAATTCAATCTCATGATAGTAGATCAAAAAGAAATCAAGAATGTGGTTGCTAAATAGTTGTCTTGGTTGTGATGGGATAACAAAGAGGAGGAGAGCTCACTTATAGATCAGTTTTTTGATGAAGTTCTCTTTGTCGGTTCTATAAATAAACAAATACCCAATGACCCTAACTAGTAGGATGGCATTCTCACCTATCTTCTCACTCAGGAGATGCCATAAGAGTTGGAGAATAGGAAGAAACAACAATTTCTTCAACAAGTGAAATGCTTCATGGAAATCAATGGACACCTTTATACAGTGTGTGTCAATGGCTTGGTTTGTTGGTGTGTTCTTGATGCTGATCAACTATGCATTCTCTAAGATGCTCATGAGGGTCCTTGCAGGGATCACAATGTTGGAAGATGCACGACCATTAAGATCTTCATGGTTGGGTATTATTGACCAACACTCTTTAGGGATGCTCACTAATTCGTCTACTCCTATGAATGCTTCCAATGTGATGATGGAATGATTGCTCATATGGAGTGACCTTAGTAGTGGATCCAACCACTAGAACCCTTTGATATTTTGGATGTTAACCTCATGGATCCCATTACATCCATGTCAAATGGAAAGGTGTACATTTTGAAATGGGTAAAATCTACAACCATCATCGACTATACATCTTCTATGGTTGTTTGATTTTTATAACAATATGTTGTAAATAGGTTTGGTGTGCCATGCACTTATTTCTGACAATGGTACTTATTTTATGGGCACTACATTTTGGAAGCTTATGCAACACTTGGGAGTTGAACATAAGTTAACAACATCCTACCACCCTGAAGCTAATGGTTAAGTAGAGGTTACAAATAAGGAAATCACAAAAATACTAACAAGAACTATTAGTAAATATAAGAGGGATTGGAGGACAAAACTCAATGATGCCCTTTGAACCTACCACTCCACATGGAAACTTCCTATTAGCTACTCTCCCTATGAGCTTGTGTACAAAAAATTGCCAACACTTCCAATTCAAGCTAAGCTCTGTACACTATCGACAACTTGTGGCCTCAACCTTAATCTAAATTTAGCACAAAAAGAAAGATTAATGACCCTCAACTTGCTAGATGAGAACTAATTGATAACCCTATCATCTAACAAGTTACACATGATATTCAACAAGAAATGTCATGATATTAGAATAAGAAAAGTAAAATTTCAACCAAGAGGTAGGGTTTTCTACTAGAATGCCACATATGTACCATAAAGAACCAAGTTCCAAATGCTTTGGGAAGGGCCCTATGTTATTTATGAAACCTTTCCTTCTAGGGCCATGTTAATTTACAAACCTAAAAGCCTAAATAAGAAATTTATAGTCAACATGCAATAAATCAAACCTTTCTATGAGCCTAAGAGATCTAGTGACTAGAACACCTCAATAGATGGACCAGCATGCTCAATTTTTTACATCTCCTCCTTCCAACTCAGTCATGCGAGAGATGGTCATTCATGATGACCATTTAAAGTGGCTCTTCAATTTTTACACTTTTTTGTTTAACATCATTTTTATTTTACACCATATTTAGTACTTTTTTCTTCTTTCTTAAATATTTTATAATTTCTTATATATTTTACTTTATTTAGTTTAAATTTTTCTGCTATTTTGCTAATGTTTTTTTTTTTCTTTATTGCTACTACAACTAAGTGTAACTGTATCTATTATTGATGATGGTTTGTACTATAATGTCATTTGATTGCTAATGTTTGGATTCTATATTTGAATTTTGATGTTGATAACTAAGACATGGTTCCCTTTTCATTAAACAAGTAGTGAGTCCACATCATTCACCCATCCACAAAACTCTATGTTGTTCCTTATTTTTGAAATATGAGGTCCCTCCCTTAATGAAACTTTTCATGAACTTGCAACCTTAGTAGTTTTTAAACTTGGGGAAAATTAAATGGATAGACAAAGATGTGACTTCAAGAGGATTTGATGCTCTTTGTACTTACCTACCCTCTTGAGTGCATGTGTGTTTTCATGGATTTCTCACTGTTCCACTATCAACCAATAACAATAAGCTAAAATTCTTTGCATGGTGTGGTTCCTATCCAAAAATATAAAAATATAAGATCCAAAAAAAACATGATGGCAATTCAAAGAACACACCTTAGACAAAATAATAGGCTACAATAACTAGTTATGGGACTAGAAAGACATGTTAACCAGGCTTTAAGGTTTCCTCTAACTAAGGCCTATCTCATTTCCTGCTTCTCTTTTCTTCTCCTTTAGAAATGATGATTGATATATGGGAATGCTCTTATGTCTTGAGGAGGTGAACTGGTCTTAGAGTGTTGATGCATAGTCATTGAAAGTGATTAGTTTTAGTTGGGACTAAGGATGGATGTTATTAGGTCATATTAACCACAAAATCCACAAGGAACTTCATGTGATTATAATACTAAACTCCATTCCACTCTCTTTCTCATCCACTAATGCTATCCATCACTCACCTCACTACCATTTTTTATGTTTTGTTTGATGCCTTAGTTTGATGTGTTAAAATTCTTAGGTCGATTCTTTCGAGATTTGGCCTTTAACTTTCATTACAATCAACTGTGAGGTTACAACCTCCGTGGTTTGAGGATATGCAAGGGTAGTAAGGGCATGAGCCTGCTATGGGAATGCCTTACTTGCATTTCCCTTGGTTGGGCTAGTTAAGTTCCTTATCCTTAGGTAGTTGTGCATTCAAATCCTCTACATTCCCCATCGATTGCATCTAGTTATGTGCTCCTTCATAGTGTTTCTTGATTGTTCTCCTAATCCAAACTCCTTCTTTGAAAACCATCAAGCCTTATTCATGCATTTCATCATGTTCTAAGCTTCATGGACTTTCATTAGACACCAATTTGCTGCAAAAACTTTGTTTTTTAATCAACTTTGAAAAAGTCAAACTTATGTCAATAATTTTGTCAATGGGATACCATTGATGCAAGGAAAAATTCCTATAAATAGTGTCCAAAAATTAGCTATTTTTGTCATTTTTCTTCAAACATAAGAGGAGTTTTTGCCATTTTTCCATAGCCCATATCCTTTAAACCATTTATTTGATTTACCTTATTTTTTGTTCCTGTAGCTACCAAAGATGAGCTTTACATCATGGGGGATATAAACCTTAGTTTTGGATGAAATTTTTTTTGAATTTTTTCTAAATCTCATAAGGTTTAACTAATATATAGTAAAATCACTAAGTTATAAAAGTTAAACCCTTCCAACTAACTCTGGTAGATATTAAAATGAAATAAAATTAAAATAATCAATTCTACCACAATCAAAACTTAGCCAAGTGTAACTAACCCAAAGAGATAAGGTACCTAAGTGTTCAAAAGTTACACACCAAATACTAATCCTTGATCATGTTGTGATTACAAATGGCACCAAGACCAAAGCACCTATAGGAAAAAGGACTATCTCAACCAAGGGATAAATGACCAAAAATTGGAAGGGGCCAACAAGAACAAGTCTATGTGTAAGTTGCAAAAACACACGCAATGGAACCTCTTCATGAGGACCCCAAAGTAGAATCTATTTGATAAATTTCAAAAGCTAAAATAGAATAGTCGCACTGAGGTGAGACACTGGGACCAAGGTCATGGCTTAAGATCGCTTTGACCGAAGCTTTCCTAAATCAAATTAAGTCTAAGGATATCCAACATTCAAATCTTCAAAAATTAAAATTTGGTACTTTCCTAAACTTTACTCTAAAGGATGTCAAGTCCCAACTACAGACCTCTCCTATGTGGTCGATCAACACTTCCAATGGCAAGTGGTACATGGAAGAGACTTACCTCTTATGGAACAATAGACAAGAAGATTTCATAGTGAAAATCAAGGACATCAATGTGTCTTATTCAGTGTAGATCATCTCACAAGCCCTTAATGTGCCTAAAACTAGAGTAAATCTAGCAAAGATCTCAACCCAAGTAGACCTAGAGGTGAAAAAAGAGTGGATCCAATAGTGCTATAGAGTAGACTGCAAGGATTATCACATAATAACCATGGTGAAGTACAGTTATTTCAAGATTGTAGCCTACCACCTCAATTCAACAATGAGACCCAACAAGGTGTCCACCTTCTCTACTTGTGCATGTGCCACTCTAAGTAGAAAGTTCCCTGTCAACCTTTTATAGCTAATCTATCCAGAGATAAAGAAGCGAGTCAAGGAGAATGAATGTGGAAGAAAGGCACTCCTTTTTTCATGTCATATCAAAAAGTTATGCAAAAGTGCAAGGATAGCCCACTACACTAATAACACAATTAAACATGCTCTTACTACCTCTTGGGAAAATATAATGAAAGATAAAATCCTAAAAATAACCAAAGAAGAGGAGCAACCACCACCCATTCATGAACAATTAATGTCAAAGTCTAGCACTATCGTTGAGCTCCTACATGAACTCTGTGAGTAACTCCTGTAGTAGTAGCAAGCAATATTGAATGGTGGTGAATCATCCATGTACAGACCAACTATGAGCCATCTTAATGAGATGGCCTAATCCATTAGCCAAATGGAGGATGTAGCACCATTTTTTTCTATCCATGAATGCAAGTGTTTAGAAGGTCAAATTCTAGCACCTGGGAAGTAATAGTCTCTTTCAATACAAGCACAATTCCTAGAAATTTCTGGAAATGTACCTACTTTTCAATGCATTTCAAGGATGGAAAAGAGGCTACCATCTTAGTAATGTAGCACCAAGGGCAGGAAACGATAGCAGAGGTGCTTGCTAATTGAGTGGTTTAAGCACTCAACACCCTTGTAGCATTTGTACTAAATGTACCTATACTTAGAGATGTGCAAGTGTCTACAAGAGCACCAAGTGGGAGATTCAATGCAACCAAGCATGAAGAGTTACTGGAACAATTGGTTGGAACCGAGTAATCAATTCTGGATATCTTTGACCTTCTGGATAACATCACTACAATTCAGTTAGAGTTGCTTAAGGCAAATGGCAAACACATCATTGTAGAGGTCCAACTTGAAACAGCCTATGCTAAGATCCAATGCTTGGCTACAAAAGTTGGGGAACTTAAAGCCCACATTGATAATCCCATTACACTCAACCAAGTAGTCTCAAGAGATGAAGCTTTTCAACAGCTTCAACAAAAACTCAAAGAAGCTAAGTATGCGAAGGAGTTGGTGATCTTTGACCAAGCCCTTGCAAATGCCACCACATAAAACATTCAAAAGAACTTGTTAGAAGTCCACTAGGAGAACATGAGGTTGACCTAGAAAAATTATCACATGCAGAACATCAAAGCTGAAGGGATCAAATGTCAACATTTGTCCAACAATACCAAGAGCAACTTGCCAAGGGGAATGTTAAATTAAGAAGGTTCACTACAAAAAATAAAAATCTCTTGATGGAGGAGGTTTGTGCCTTGTGCCAAAAGTCTATAATAAAAATCATCACTTGAAAAAACAAGATACTTAGGTTTGAAAGGGTAAAAAATCATTACAAGGACTAAGTTGGCTTGCAAAAGGAGCTAAATGAAAAACACATTTAACTAGTGAAGGCAAAGTTAATGAGGCCCTCTAGTAACTCTAGCAAGGAGGTGATTTTTGGCAGCCCATCTTTGATGGCATGAATGAGTATAATTAGGTTGAAATATACCTCAAAGAGCTACAAATTGAGGAGATGAAGGAGTATGTGGAGTTTGCCAACCTCCATTACTTAAACCTAGTGATGTTAACTATTGGTAGGTGATGAAGTGTCATTAATTCATGCATCAACTGGGCTACATATATGAGGCCGTGTATACGCAGCCAAGTCGAAGTGGGCCCATCAACGTAGCCTTCCTACGTCGACGTGGCCCCGTTTACACAGCCGCCTATCTCGGCCTATAAATAAGAGGGCCTTCTGCCTCATTTAGGCATCTTTCAGTTAGTTGTAGCGAAGCTCTTGAAGTTTGTTCCCACATGAGATAGAATATTTTCCATGTGCCCGCAGCAAGTGTAAGAAAAGTGATCAACTCTTTATTCGAGCATTGATGTATCTGAGCCCATTGGCATGACAGAAATAAAGATGAACTATTCAAGCATTCCTTGCAGCATTTGGACTTAGGTATTTTATGCATTCCATAGTTTAAGATGTTTATGCTTTATTAATTACTTGTTAATTACTTAAGTTTCTATTACTGTTATCTTGATCACTATCACTTATTCGTAGTTTGTAAAGGCCATAAGTACGACCATCTCGAACGTAAATCAAACACTTAGCAAGCCTAGTGACGCTTAACGTCTGGTCACCCAGAAGTGTTAGGAGATGCTCAGAATGTGTTCGGAAGATGGGATCAAATACATGTGCTAGGCATAGTTAAAGTACAAGCTAGGATAATCATAGATTAGATAATAGTTCATTCCTTAATCTTCATACCTTAATTAGCCACCAAAAGATATGCAAAAAGATATAAAAATCATTAGCCGTAATCTCACTTAACCATCGTAATTAGAACATCACAAGTGAGATTAGGAAGACAGCGACTGTTCTATCCTAAGGGTTTTACTAGTTAGGGTCTGGTGTATGTCAAGTGCTTATAGTCTACGGAATTCAACAGAGTCACATGTGAACACCCGTGATTCGCATGGTTGGGCATAGGGGTACCTAGCCACTCATCATTGGCACCGTTGTTGGGAATTGTTAAGTCTTACATGCATCATCTAACCGTAGTGAAATTATCAATCAAGTCATTGGAACAGACCCAGGATAGAAACATTCATGCACACTAGGTAGATTAAAGTTAGTAGTAAGGTACACCAATTACATGGACCATCTAACATCCAATATGTCTTCTGACAGGAGGGAGATATCCACCCACTGGTGCCACAGGAGTGTCGAGTGGTGTACAAGAATCCTGATGAGTACATCCCTGATTTCACGTTCATCCTACATCAGGATGAGCATCTACGATGGCAGGACATGGAGGGAAATATTTCACAATCTTGGCAGATTGGGCATCCAGGACCTTGGAGCAGAGTATGTCATGGAGGACCATGACTACCAGGACTATCGTTCCACTGAGGCTAAACAAGCAAGAGATTAGCAGTAGGCAGATAGATATGAACAGCTAAAGGGAAAACAATTTAGTAACCCCTTATTCTTGCAAGGGCTGCTAGACGATGGGGATCCCATCTTTCATGACACCCATTCAACCGAACTTCCCCTGGGGCAGTAGGTCCTCCAGTCCATGATTCATTCCAAGAATCTAGGTGGCCAAGATTCTGAAGGGGATGGAGGGTCACATAGTAAGGATGAACGGGATGATTAGGATCTTCATCAAGGTAGAGGGAGAGATCCCTCTCCTTCTTCTCCATCCTCTCGCTCTCCTTCTCCTTCATCCAGCTCAGGCTCTGATCATAACCGAGGTAGGAGGAAGCGAAAGGATAGGGGAAAAAGGTTCAGAAGGATTGGAAGGAGAAACATGAGGAAATGCATGAACCATCGCATGATGCTCACCGGCATGAAAGGATGGATAGCCAAAATCGTCATAGACATCATGGTCCCTAGCAGGACTATGATTCAAATGAGCCGTTGTTGGCTACCCGGAGTATGCTCCAGATCTCTGAGGTAGTTCAAATCCCTAATAGGAACATGAAGGATAGCCGGATCAAGCACATTGATATGAACAACATCCCCAGATTTGAAGGGGGATACAACTATGATCCACAGACTCACCTACAGGCATTCCACGATGCCTGCACCCTACAAAACCTTGACAATGATTAGCAGAAGTTGAAGCTGTTCCCTCGCACACTCACCAAAGAAGCTAAAAGCTGGTACCGTTCCTTGAAGTCAAAATCAATCAAAAGATGGAGTACAATATTTGAAATTTTCAATGACAAATATCAAATGTACTCCAGAGTGGCAAACCTGAGATGGAATATCCAAGGCTGGAAACAAGGGAATCATGAACCCTTGGATGCCTCCATGAGCAAGTACTACTCGTTGTTGCATCAGTGCCCTAGTCATGGTTACTCTCAGTGGGCATAGCTTCGCCACATCATTGATGGGCTCTATTTTGAAATGCAAAAGACCCTTGGCGTGTACACCCAAGGGTGACTGTCAAGGCTAAGGGCCCATCAATTGCAACGCCTCATTGAACAGGTGGCCAAGGAGGAAGGAGAACTTAGGAAAAAAGAGAGTGCAGAAGAATTCAACCAAGATCCTTCCCTCAGAAAAAGGGAAGTCTATTTTTGTGATGAGGAGGAAGAATCATCACTGGAAGCAATGGTAAACCGAAAGACCTTGTCGTTACAAAATTTCACATCTAAAATTTTGGCAAAGGTGGATAAGATGTGGGACTCTTTTGACGAAAGGATCCAAAGTGTGCTGAAAATCACAGAGGAGTCCAAAGCACAAGGTAATGACTACGATTGGTGCAAGAAGAAGGAAGCAGAACGTGCCCAATATAAGGGAAAGGGAAAGGTTGCTGTAGTAGAGTAGGTTGTAGACTTTGACATCAAGAAGAAAGATGAATGTGGCATATGCCAATATGAACATCCTAAGGGATGTTGTCTTGTGGTGTCACATCTTCAAGAGTTTGGGGTGTACACATTGAACCCTTGCTTGGCACAAAGGCAAACACCTCAAAGATTGCCTTATCCACAAGGTAATTCTAGGCAATTCCACCAACAGTAGCAAGGATACTATCCAAGTGGAGCACCACCACAATAGTATGAATACTTCCAATAGTGGCAACACCCACAAACATGGGGGATGCCACCTACAAGGTAGCGGTACCCTTAAAAATAGCTAAATCCCTATGGGTACTATGTTCAGCAACTAGTCTCTCCAAGGGACTCTTCCAGCCATGTGACCTTTCAAAGTCATTACCACCACCGGAGTATTTTTAACCTTAATCTCCATCACCTCGGGGGAAAACCCACATCTCTTCTATCCTCCATCACCTTCTCCTACCACTCCTCCACCACATCCCACTCAGCTACCACCTGCACCTCAAATGTAGGGAGAGATACCTCCACAGCCGCAGTAACGAAATGTTACAAGGGCTGTTAACTTACAACCGGCACCTCAGTAGTGGATCAGAACCCAAGCCACGAAAACGTCCCTTTTTCTAGCCCAACAATCTAAACATACCCTTGCATACACCTATGGCCAGTGCCTTCGAACCTACAAGCACCTCCACTCCTCCACCACTAGAGCAGCCTCTAAGCCAACAACCACAACACTCCAACATCCAGATGGTCATGCTCATGTATGCTGTGACCGACTGGATCAAAGCAAGTTACCTTCCCCAAAAATTAACTGATCCGGGAAACCCCCTCATCTATCTTTAGGTGGTAGGGAATGAGCCATGCAAAGCTCTTTTGGACTCGGGGTCAAGGATCAATTTGATCTCTCATGATATGTACAAGAACTAGAACCTGCCCCTGCTAAAGAAGAGCAACATTCGACTCGAGTTATTAGATTAGTCCATCACTATTCCCTTGGGATTGGTGGAGGACATTGTGACCACTATTTGTAAGTGGTCCTACCCTGCTGATTTCTTGATCATCTATGTGGAGAATTGCAAGGGGAACTTCCCAATCATCATGGGAAGGGCTTGGCTAAGCACGGTGGATGCACGACTAGGCCTCCGCGATCTATCCCTTGAAATTTCCAAGGAAAATCCTTTCGAGAAGGTCAAGAAGAAATGCATTCCATGCATCATGTACATTGACTCAGGGTGTAACTGTGTGTAGCAATTATGGTCTGCTAAGCGAATATCCATTCAAGCATGAAATTGGTGTACTGAGGAATCACCTGTTCAACAGTGTCTGTACATAGTAGCCACTTACCAAGAGGGCACCCAGTGGCTGAAAGTTGATCCTACTAGCAGCACATTGTGCATGGAACCATCAGAGGGGCTTGTACAAGCCTATATCAACAACAGAGATGAAATGGAAGAGATTCATCAATAGGTCTCCACTGTTGATGATCAAGATGACTGGGGAAAACTAAAAATCCCTGAGAGCTTAAAACAAGAGCCCCTTGAGTTAAATTCTTTACTAGCTCACTTAGAGTATGCATTTTTGCAAAATAGAAAGCCGATAATCATTAATGCCACCCTTGCTCCAGAACAGAAGAAGAAGTTGCTAGAGGTGGTAAACAAATGGGTTACTGCATTTGCATGGTCATATCCTAAGTTGACTAGAGTTGATCCCAGGGTCTACTAGCATCGGATCTATCTTGACCCTTCCATGAAGCCATGATGATAGCCACAAAAATGGTTGAATCCCAAATTGAAGCTGATTGTAAAAGATGAAATTGAACAGTTGCTAAAGACAGGATTCATTTATTCTGTTGCCGATAGCAAATGGGTTAGCCCACTCATTATCGTGTCCAAAAAAGATAGCAAGTGGAGGGTTTGTATTGATTTCTGGTTGCTCAATATGGTGACCTTCAAGGACCACTTCCTGCTCCCATTTGTGGACCAAGTGTTGGACATCATAGCAGGGCACTACTACTACAGCTTTTGGATGGTTATAGTGGTTATAACCAAATCCAAATAGCACCAGAGGATTAGGCCAAAACTACTTTCACGAGTCCATGGGGGACTTTTGCATACAAGAAGATGCCCTTTGGCCTATGCAATACACCTGCTACATTCCAACACCTTTGCCTAAGCATCTTCTAGTAACAAATCAGCAATGGTATGGAAGTCTTCATGGATGACTTCTCCACCTATGGGGCCATGTTCGAGCAAGCCTTGGACCATCTCAAGTAGGTTCTAAAGAGGTGTGTAGACACCAATCTACGGCTCAATTGGTAGAAGAGCCATTTGATGGTACAAGAGGGCATCGTGTTGGGGCATTGCATCTCGCAAACAGGGATCAGCGTGGTTATCCAAGGAATTACCTTCCAACCAAGTACTATAAAAGATGTTCAGTCATTTCTTGGACACACTGGTTACTACTGGTGATTCATTGAAAACTTCTTGAAGATCGCCAAGTCGTTGGGAGAGCTGACAAAGAAGGACACTCCGTTCATCTGGACCAAGGAATGCAAGTTTGCATTCCAAGTGCTGAAATAGAAACTTGTAGAAACTCTAATTCTACGAGCCCCTGATTGGTCCAGACCCTTTCACATTATGATGGATGCATCCAACTACACATTGGGAGCTGTGCTTACACAGTGTAATGATCAAAAACATCCCTATTATATCCACTGTGCAAGCTGTAGTATTGTGTGTGCTCAGTTGAACTACACCACCACTAAAAAGGAATTGATGGTGGTGGTGTTTGCCTTGGAAAAATTCTGGCACTATGTGCTTGGATACGAGGTGTTTGTGCATACTTACCACAGTGCTATCCAGGTCCTGATGAACAAACCAACGGTAAGCCCCCGCATAATCTGGTGGCTAGTGATTCTTCAGGAGTTTGATCTTAGCATGGTAGATAGGAAGGGGAATGAGAATGTGGTTGCTGACCACTTGTCTCGGTTACAATGGGATGACACAGAAGAGGAGGAGCCCTTATCTGACCAATTTCTAGATAAACTACTCTTCACAGGCATCATTGATCCTCAACCACCCAAGGAATTCCTTTGGTTCAACCGCATCCTCACCTACCTCACAACCCAGGAGTTGCCTAAGGAGTGGAACCATTGACAAAAATAGCAGTTTCTTCATAAGGCTAAGCGTTTCATGGAAATAAATGGCCACCTTTATAAGGTATGCATAGATGGCCTGATTCGATGGTGTGTCCCTGATGATGATACACTATGTGTCCTCCAAGATGCTCATGAGGGCCCTTATGGGGGCCACTATGCTAGACATCGAACGACCATTAAAATCTTTCTTGTAGGGTATTACTCTCTTACACTAATCAGGGATGCCCAATGGTTCGCCCGCTCCTGCAAATGATGCCAAAGGGATGGTGGAATGATGGCATGGTTGGAGGAACCTCAGCAGTGGACCCAGCCACTGGAGCCCTTTGACATTTGGGGCATCGAATTCATGCAACCTAGCACACCCCTATTAAACAGGAAGGCCTACATCATCGTAGCTATGGACTACTATACAAAGTGGGCCAAGGTGGCAGCTGTTGTCGACTGTTCTTCCAACACCGCCGCACGATTTTTCCAACAACAAATCATTAACAAGTTTGGAGTGCCACGTGCACTCATTTCAGATAATGGGACTCACTTTACGGGTGTCACGTTTCGGAAACTCATGCAATGCTTAGGGGTAATGCATAAATTCACAACTCCCTATCACCCCCAAGCCAACGGGCAAGCCGAAGTCACCAATAGGGAGATCACCAAGATCCTTACCCGAACCATCAGCAAATATAGGAGGGATTGGAGCACTAAGCTTAACAATGACCTATGAGCCTATCGTTCCACTTGGAAACTTCCTGTAGGGTACTCTCCCTATGAGTTAGTGTACAAAAAGTTTCCAACACTTCCCATTTAGGCTAAACTCCGCACACTATCCACCGCCAGTGACTTAGGCCTTGCTAATTTGTTGTCTTGTTGTCTTCTGATGTCTGGCATGGATGGTTTTTGTTGTGATGGGTAATGTGTACTCGTCCACCTAGTTGTCTAGTTTCCGCCCTCACATGGTTCTTTTTGGACTTTGCATCTACTTTTTGCTCATAAAATCAGCAGTGAGTTCACATCATCCACCCATTCCCCACTCCATGGTTTTCCTTCTATTAAGAACATGCAACCCCTTCCCTTAACAACATTTTAATTAATGTGTGACTTATGTGCTTCCCAAACTCGGGGATGATCCAATGGTTTGAATCGTGTGTGACTTCAAGGGGAATGCAATATTTGTTGCTCTGTTCTGCCCTCTGAGGCTGTTGGTATGTCCTTACGGATTTCCTACCACTTCACATCCTTCTCTCTATGGAAGCTTTTGAGCAATTCAACCTTACATGGTGTGGTCCTCACTGAAAAATTCAAAAAAAATAAATAAACATGAGGATTCAAAGCATACCCCTTGGTCGGATGCATGTGAACATGCATGGGTCTTTGCATGGTGTGGTTCCCCCGAAAGAGAGAAAAAAAAGAGAATATCACTATGTGGGAATTCAAAGCACACCCCTTAGACCACCTCTAATGGGCCACCGTACTAGTTATGGGACTTCCTTGGTCCCCTCTAACTTTGTCCCATTCTACTTCCTTCCTCTTACATTTTTTGGAGTGGTGGTTCTCTATGGCATCATTCTTGCTTCCTTAGGGGATGGCCGGGACTTCGTCTATTACTGCAATGTCACTGAATAAGGATGGTTTTGGGTCTGAACTCAGGAATGGTTCTACTGGGTCACTTAACCACATTTACACATGGGGTTTCATGTGACCAACAATCAAAATACCATTCTCTCATCTCTCTCTCTCTTCACCCAGTTCTCTCCACAACTCACCTCACTACCTATTTTATGTCATGAAGGTTTGTCATGATTTTTGTGGGTTTCCATGCCTTGGCAGAATCTTTTGGGTAGGAGTCCTACCTAGCAAACACCATTTCTTAGCCCCGGGGCCCATGGACCCCGGTGTTGAGGGCTATGTAGGGGCTACTAAGGCTATGGCCTGCTATGGGGAGGACCCACCTACATTTCCTTGGTTCCACCTGTTAAGTCTTCCATCCTTTGTATTTCATGGTTGACTAGTTTTTGGGTCCCATCACTCGATTTATTCCCCGCAGAGTTCTTTTTTTTAGTCTAGTTCTCCTATTTTTGTCTCTTTTTTCACACTTAATTACCTTCCTCATGTCATTAGCCATGTTCGAGCCTCTCATGTGCTTCAATCGCCTCAATTTGGCATTTCAAATTCATCATTTTGAGCTTTATATGGGTTGGTCAACGCTAGTCAATGGGTAAACACACCTGTGTCGATGGGGCCCTGTCGATGCAGTGACTGCGTATATGTGGCCATGTATACATGGCCCTATCAATGTAGCACCTAACCCCTATATATACCCTGCCGCACTTTTCCATTTTTCATCATTTGAAGTCCAAATTGAGGGGAGTTTTTACCATTTTTTCTGCCTAACCTTTCCCAATGCACCTACATTCCGTCGCAAGTCTTCATCAACTGATCCTTGCCCTTTTAAGCAATTGGAGGTATGCTCTCAATCGTG
>MNCI01009454.1:216735-271114 GCA_015680685.1 Gnetum montanum
TAATTAATTGATTAATTATGAAAACTTTGGCCCTAACCCATAAATTAATGCTCCGGAAGACTTAACGGTGTGCTTGTGCCAATAACATAACTTGGTCAAACTGACAAGGTATATATGGACCATTTTAAGCTACTTACGAATGGTCTAACAGGTGGTTATGTTTGATTGCAGATGGCACCCAAACTGAGGCACCCAAGGGATGAAGGACCATCACAACCAAGGGACAAGCACCCACGCATGGGAAGGGGATGAGGTGTGCAACCACCAAAGCATGTGGAGGGCTCTCATGCAATAGGGCCCTTCCGTGAAAGACCTGACATGGAATCTATTCATCATATTCACAAAGAGAAGATTCCTAGCAAGCAATCGCTCGGGGATGAGACCCCTTGGATGGCATCACGGCTTGAGGTCACCCTAACCCAAGCTTGCCTTGATGCTATCACGTCACGCGAGGTGCAACAGACGATCCTCCAAGAGCTAAATTTTGGACCATTCCTCAAGAATTCTCCAGAAGATGTGAGGCTTCAACTGCAGAACTCTCTGATGTGGCCAATCATCATAACCAATGGTGAATGGTACTTAGGAGAAACTTATCTCTTCTGGATGAATCAGCAACTAGGGTCTAGAGTAAGAATCAAAGACATTTATGTCTCTTACTCTTCAAAGGCGATAGCGCAGGCTCTGGGGTTGCCTGAAACTGGGGTAGATGTGGTAGAAATTCCAAAACAAGCCAATCTATAGGTAAAGGTGTAGTGGACCCAACGGTGCTATGTGGTAGAGCCCAAGGAATTTGGCTCCGTAACCATGGTAGAGAGTGTACTCCAAAATCGCATCTTACCACCTAAACCCAATGGTAAGACCCAGTAAAATCACAGCCTTCTCCGCTCGTGTGTGTGCTACCTTGAGTGGAAAATTTCCCATGAGTCTTCCACAGCTACTGTTTCTAGAAATTGAAAAGAGGTTCATTGAGAATGAACATGGAAGATGAGCTTTCCCCTTTCCTTGCCTAATCTAAAAATTGTGCAAAGGGGCAGGGATAGCATGATATTCCAACAATGTAATCCGACATGCCCCAATTGCCTCGTGGCAAGAGATGATGAAAGAAAAATCTCCTGCAACCACACAGACAGAGGAGGAGTAGCAACCACCTCCACCACCTGCACAAACAATGCATCCAAGCTCGCAACACATAGCAAAATACATCCACAAGATCTGGGAAACACTCTTGAGCCAGCAAGAGCAATCTGGTAGGACTAGTGAAGAAGAAGACCCTTTGATTTATCACCCTACCATGAGCCACCTGGAGAAAGTGGCTCAATCAGTTAGCTTGCTTGAAAGGGCAGGGCTGATATTCTCTGTCGCCCAAGCATAAGTTCCAACCAGAATAGATCCAAGCATCCGAGATGTATCAACATCAACCCAACATTTGTTCCCTAAAATTTTAGGGAATGATGCTACCTTCTCAGTCTGCTTGGAAGATGGTGAAGGGGTGATAGTCCTAGTGATGCAGCACCAGGGACAAGAAGTTGCATCCAAAGTGGTTGCTAACACAATCGCTAAGGCTCTTAATGCACCGGCAGAACTTGTACCAAACATTCATAGACTACAAGATATACATGTGTCTACTTGAACTTTGCATAGCCAGATTGACATAGCCCAACATGAAGAGCTATTGGACCAACTAGTGGGAACTGGGCAATCGCTTCCGGATGTCTTCGACCTTCCGGACAACATTACTGTAAACTAGTCGAAGCTGCTCTCAACAAGGGGCAAGAGCCTTGTTTTGGAATGGCAACTTGAAGCTGCTCAAGTCACTTGTCCCCGCTTGGCAACTGAGGTAGCCCAATTAAGAGCCTAGCTTGCCGATCCTGCCATCCTCAACCACGAAATCACCAGAGATGAAGCTTTTCAATAGCTTCAGCTTAAACTTCAAGTTGTTGAGGATGTATGGAAGATAGCGATCCTCGACAAGTCCATAACAAATGCTCGAGTGTATCACTTAGAGAAGGACTTGGTGGAGGTTTGAGAGGAGAACATACGGCTGACCATGGAGGTTCATCACCTACGCAATGTTGGTGCAGAAAACAAACACATGAAAACTTTCATTCACCAACAATAGGAGGACCTAGCCAGAGTGAACACTAACATAAGAAGGTTGGCTGCTAAAAATCAAAATCTATTAATGGAGGAGGTTCAAGCATTGCGATAGAATTCTACAATCGAAATTGCCACTTGGAAGAATGAGGCCCTGAAATTTGAAAAAGTCAAAAATCATTACAGGGACTAAGTGGGATTACAAAAGGAGGTAAATGAGAAGCACATTCAAGTTGCTAAAGCCAAGATGAACCAAGCGCTCCAGCAACTCCGAGAAGGAGGCGATGTATGGCATTGTATCTTCGATGGGTTGAACACCTATAACAAAGCAGAAATCCACCTAAAGGAGCTGCAAATTGAGAAGATGACAGAATACATGGAGTTGGCCAACCTTCAATATGCAAACTTGGCTATGCTCACAGCTGGGAGACTATGGTCAGAGTTAGAAAAACAAGTGGCCACCTTGTATTCCCTATACAAGGGAGAGTTTCAGGCGCAGAAGGCAACAAAACAAAAGTTGGCAACAGCAAACGCAGAACTCAAGGTCCTCCGTCCAAGCTTTGAAGGACAACGTACAGTCATAGAGGACATGGCTCGAAGAATGAATGACTACCAGCAGCTGCAAGCATTAATCTGAGCATTTGACATCGAACACAAGCAGTTCGCAACTTGGTTTGTCAACTTAAAAGAACTCTTTTCGATGCTACCATGCCCTTGGGAAGTTCCAGTTCCAGCACACATTGGAGAAGCTGCCTGGGACATGAATGATCCCAGAAGCAAAGAAGAAAAGATGAGGGCTCTCTTGGAGGCTTTCTGACTACCTCCAGAAGTTGCAACTACCGCAGGGCAACCATCATTCGTGCCACCACCAATGCATGGGCTAGAGGCTAGACAAGGTCTATTAGAACCACTACCCCTAGGGACAGTGTGATCTTCTCCAACAATTTTGTGCATCATCCTACATAGCAGAGGCTCTAGGACTAGCGAGGTGTTCAATTTTGTCTCTAAACACCACCATTTTTGTAATTTGTCCTCCTCTGTAACTCAAGCACTTGGTCAAATTCATGTTGTATTATGTGTGTGTCATCTATGTGTTTTAGTTATGTGTGTTATAAATAAGAATCCATACCTTCCAAATTGTAAAGTAACTCGAGGACAAGTTTTTGCTCAGTCATGGGGGTATGATAAAGTGTCATTAAGTCATGCATCGACTGGGCCACATATGCCTGGCCACTTCAATGTAGGCCCATCAACGTAGCCTTCCTATGTCGACATGGCCCTGTTTACACAACCACCTATCTTAGCCTATAAATAAAAGGGCCTTCCGCCTCATTTAGAAATCTTTCATTTAGTTGTAGTGAAGCTCTTGCAGTTTGTTCCCACATGAGATAGAATATTTTCCATGTGCCTGCAACAGGTGTAAGAAAAGTGATCGGCTCTTTATTCAAGCATTGATGTATCTGAGCTCATTGGTGTGATGGAAATAAAGATGAACTATTCAAGCATTCCTTGCAGCATTTGGACTTAGCCATTTTATGCATTCCATAGTTTAAGATGTTTATGCTTTGTTAATTACTTAAGTTTCTATTACTATTATCTTAATCACTATCACTTATTCATAGTTCATAAAGGCCATAAGTACGACCATATTGAATGTAAATCAAACACTTGGTAAGCCCAGTGACACTTAATGTCTAGTCACCCAGAAGTGTTAGGAGATGCTCAGAACATGTTTGAAAGATGGGATCCAATACTTGTGCTAGGCATAGTTAAAGTACAAGCTAGGATAATCATAGATTAGATAATAGTTCATTCCTTAATCTTCATACCTTAATTAGCCGTCAAAAGATATGCAAAAAGATATAAAAATCATTAGCCTTAATCTCACTTAACCATCGTAATTAGAACATCACAAGTAAGATTAGGAAGACAGCGACTGTTCTAACCCAAGGGTTTCACTGGTTAGGGTATGGTGTATGTCAAGTGTTTACAGTCTACTAAATTTAACCGAGTTGCATGTGAATGCCCGTGATTTGCATGGTTGGGCCTAGGGGTACCTAGCCGCTCATCAATAGGTTGTGGTCAAAATTGGAGAAACAAGAAACTAGCTCATACCTTCTATATAGGGCTAAGTTCAAGCATCATAAGGAGACCAAGTAGAAGCTTGAGGTAATAAATGTGAAACTTGAGGTTTTCAAAGCAAAGTTCATTGATCAAAGATCAACATCAAAGAACTTGGCCAATAGAATGAATGACTACCAAGAGTTGCAAAATGCACTCAAGGCATTCGACATTAAACTTAAATAGTTCATCACCTAGTTTATCAATGTCAAGGAGCTATTCCCTACAATGTCATGTCCTTGGAATATTCTCATACCAACCCACATCAATGATGCTGCATGGACCATGGATGATCCTAGAAGTAAGAAGGTAAAGATGAAGGCATTTTTGGATGCCTTTCTTCTTCTACCAAAAGTCATAGTTGTAGTCAAATAGCCACAGTAGTAGCCTCAACCTCAATAGCCAACCGAAGGTAGGAGAAGGTCCTTCAACATTCCAAGAACCTCCACCACCTAGGACTATTTGATTTTCTTCTTCGTCTTCAGCTATCAGAGGAGTTGTGTTGCTCATTTTTATCATGATGTTTAATTTTTTTTTCCTAAACACCAAATTCTGTAATGATTGTAAATCCGTACACTTGGGCACTTAGTGTTTGTTTGTGTCAGTAGTTAGTTAATAATCCCATACCTTTCCAAAATTTTATAAGAAACTTGTTCCTCCTATTTGTTTACTCGAGGATGAGTCTTCATTTAGTCATGGGGGTATGATGAGTTGCATTCATGGGTTGCATTATGGAATCCCATCAATACGATCTCATTGACATGATCACATCAACACATGGTTTGATTTGTTGACGTGACCCCATCGACGCAATGTCTATCTTTGGCTATAAATGTGCACTCATCAATCACATTTACGGAATTCCATAGTTGGTGTCTTAGTGAAGCTCTTGTATTTTTTCCATTCAATAGTTAGAATATTTTCTAAGATCCTGTAGTAGGAGTGAGAAATGTACATTTCTTTATTTGAGCACTAATGTACCTAAGCACCTTGGTGTGACTGATAATAAAGACAAGCTTTCTTCACAAACCTTGCAACATTTGGAATTAGATTAATGTTTTTTAAAATGAATTTATTATTTGAGAAATTTAATTTAATGCATCAAATTAATTAGTTAAATAGAAATTTATCAAAGCACATAAGTACGATCACTTTGAGCATACGTTTAACGCTTAGTAATCCTAGTAGCACCTAATGCTTGGTAACCCAATAGCATTACAACGTGTTTAGGATGTGTACGAAAAGTGAAATGGATGCTTATGTTAGGATTAGTTGAGAATTAGCTAGTTATTAGATTAGTTAAGCATTTAATTACTTTCTTCTTTTTCATAGGTGACTTAAACAATAGAATACAAAGTGATAATAATCAAATGCCTCAGTTACACTTTACCATTCACTTCCACCTCACAAATGAAACTAAGAAGACAATGATCATGTCCATTAGATTCACTTCCTAGACCTAGTGTACTTAGAGAGCTAAATGCTACAAATTTGATCAAATTACTTAGTGAATGCTAGTGATTTGTATGGTTAGGCATAGGAACTACTCGTTTCCCATCATACATTAATAGCTTCTACTAATGCTTTGTATATTGTGACATTACCTTATTTTTAGAAGGTGAATGTATTAAACTTACATTGTGTAACTACTATAAAATTAATGAGCATAAGTATGGTTAAAATTACAACATTAGCAAGCATCCTATGGACCTTTTGGTATGTCAAAACATTAAGTAAACTGGAGAGAAAGGTTGTGTGTATGCTTGTGTAGTTGTAGGATCAAGATGAGATGACAAGGAATGAACTAGTTTGGACAAAAGGAGAGTTGAAAGGAGAAGGTCATCTATAAAGGTCTCAAGCAAACATGCAAGAATTCAAAGAATGTAAACAAGGACCAAATAACTCTCAAGAAAAGTTATCATCTTTGAAGCATTGAGAAGTGCAAGGTTATGAATAAGGAATGATGAATTCATCATGTAAAGTAAGGTTGAGGAAAGGCATATCTAAGAAATAGTAGATGTCTTGGTAGAATTTGAGGATGCACAAGAAAATATATCTTTAAGAAATAGCATGTCTTTCTTTAGGGAAAGACATCTTTCACCAGGCAAAGATTTCTTCATAGAATGCAATCCAATTTCAAAAATATGTCTTTCACTAGACAAAGATGTCTTCCCATAATAGAGATTTTAGAAAGACATTGTCCCCAGACAAAGACATCTTTCCAAAATAGAGGGAAAATATAGAAAGATGTCCTAGGAATGAAGAAGACATCTTCCATGATCATTAGCTAGCCATTGCATAAGTTCCAAGATGGATTTGGAAACATTGTAGCTATAAGAAGACATCATATGCATTGGAAAATGTGCAAGATCTTATACTATCATTGTCTAATCGGTTGTCAATCATTATAATCATTAATGCTCTTCATTGTATCATTATATGTCCATTGTAAAGTGTGTTGTACCTCAAAGTACAAGGATCAGCAAACTAAGTTGCATTCATACCTTGTAATTGTTGTTCTTCCTTGTTGTCCTATGGGGTTGATGTGCTTCTTGTGGGAAGGAATCTTGCTTGAGTTTGTCGAGATCCTACAAGATTGAGTGGTTGGTGTTGTGACACAACACTTTCAAGCAGAGCTCAAGATTATAAAGGTTGTGAAAGCCTAGAAACCACATTCTAAGCCTGATGGGACCTTGCGAGGTTTAGTGGTTGGTGTTAGGGCACAACACTCTGGAGTAGGGCTTAGAGATTATACAAGGTGTGGTATCCTTCAAACCACATTTGAGAGCAACAAAATCTAGAGGTATGCTTGTGATCTACCCTCTAAGTGTGGACTACCCAAGTTCGGGAACCATGTTAAATCTGGTGTGTGTGCTTTGTCTCAAAAATTTTTAATTTGGGAAACTTATTCCCCCAACACACCCCAACCCCCCATCTCCCCCCCTCTTTTCTAAGTTTAATGATCGACAAGGGATATTAGAGCCTAGTACCGTTCTTTGTCATCATCAACTTTAAGAGTGAAAAATGGAGAGAAAATCTTACATAAAGCCATCCATGTTTGTTAGATTTGACTTTGCTTATTGGAAAGCTAGAATGTAATGGTTCTTCAAATTTATGGAGTTTGAAGTATGGGAATCAATCCTTAAAGGCTACGCTCCACCTATTGATAGCTCCATTAGCATCATCAAGCCTTACAACAAATGGTCACAAGAGAAAAAGGATAAGTTCATGTTTGATTCAAAAGAAAAAAAATTGTTCATATTGTGCTTTGAAAAAATCTGAATTTAATAGAGTAGCAAGATGTAAAATGGCCAAATAAATTTGGCTAACCTTAGAAGCTACATATGAAGGAACATCTATTGTTAAGTAATCAAAATTATTAGTTTTAGAAAGTGAACATGATAAACTAAAAATAAGAGAAGGTGATAAAATAAAGGATTATTTCTCTAGAGCTAACAATATTATTGTAGATATTAGAGAAACAAGAAAAGATTTTCTTAAAATCAATGCCATCATCAAAATGATTAGAACTCTACAATTGGAGTTCAAACCAAAGGTCCTAGCTATGGAGGAAATTAAAAATTTCTCAACTTTGAAATTTGAAGAGCTTCAAAGTCCTCTCATTGCTTATGAAATGAATCTCATAAGTGAAGGAATAATCCAAGAAAGACCTATTGCTCTAAAGACTACCTCCAAGGATAAGGAGGTAAATAAGCATGATGAGGGCATCAAAGATGAGATTTCCTTTCTCTTAAGGAAACTACAACAATTGATTACAAGAAGAAACAAGGGGACATCTTAGCAAAGAACCAATCTTTTCAAAGGAATAGAAAGAGGTAAAAAAAAATTTAATGCTTCTAACTTAGATTTATCTTCTATAGAATATTGGATTTGTGGAGAAAGAGGCCATATGACATTCAAAAGTTCTAGTGATCCTAGTGATAGCAAGGTACAAATAAAGAATAGATTGAATGATTAGGAATCTAAGAGATCAACTTTTATACAAGTTGGGATAATGGTAAGCAAAGTGAAGAAGAAGGATGTAATTCTTCAAAAGATTCACATCTCATATGCATGGCACTTACAAATGAAAATTCCTCACATGTGGTTGAACTAGATGGTAAGTTTGATAAAAGGTATAGTAAGTTTAAAGAAGAAAATTTTCTTTTACATCATTTGATTAGGAAGGCAAAGAAATTTTTAATTTCTAAGTTGGATGCTATCAATGTTGAAGTAAAAGAAGAGATCTCAAACATAAAAGTTGAGATTCAACAACTAACCTCTTTCAATAAGGATTGCAATAAGGTTCAATAAGAGGAGACTCTAAAAAACAACCAAAGAATTTAGATGAAGCTACATATGAAAATTCAAGCTCAAGCATAGTTAGGTTTGATAATTCTGATCATGAGGAGAACACTTTATTTGTGTGTATAAATTATGATTGTAAGAAAACTCTTAACTATACTCATGATGATCAAAACAAGATTAATGCTTGATCTTGTCAAAAAGGCTTTGTTAAGAAAATTGTGCAAGTACTAATAGCTGAAAATGAAGAGAAGTAGACAACTAAAAATAATGCAATAAGTGATCAAGGGTTTTATCATGAAAAGCATGGACAAATAGAGACATCACATACACAATCAAATGAAAGAGAACCTAAGGATGAGAAGGTACTTCATGATAGAGGACCTCATCTCAAGCACCATTAATCTTCTCTTCTCACTTGCAAGCAAGGTAAGTCAAGGTAAGTTTTCATCTCTTTGCTTGCTAGTTAATAAGAATAGTATTCGAGAAGTCCAAAATGGTTTGTGTCTTGTCTATGTCAGAAAAGTGGTGAAATAATTGTTTAAATCATGCTTTACATTCATTTTTGAGCTTGATTTAACTGGTTTTATGAAAATATTAAGTGTAGCACTTGAATTGATAGTTTGGTCATAATTTCTAATTTGGTTTTTAGTGATAGACTACTTAAATCATCACACCATTGTATCATTTTTAATATCAAAGCTATATGTAAGATTGCTAGGAAAAGCAAAAGGATGTATAATGTCAAATTAAAAAATAAATAGTTGTAATAATAGAGAGAGGAATTTTCTAAACTTTGAGCTCACAATAAAGGTGATGAGAACATTATAGAAGTTCTAGTAATGGCTACCTCCAATGTGATGTCATTGTCAAAAGTCAGTAGAAAAAACTTGTGGTTTAACATTGAGTGTATACAAGCATGATTACAAGTTCAAAGAGTTAATCATGATCTAGAGGTTATTAAAACATACAAGAATCTTATTTAGTTGAAGAAAAGGAAATTTATTAGGTAGCATAAAGCATAACTCCTCAATATGATTAAGAAGAATTCTCAAGTATTTTAGTAACTTATTCATTAAAAAAAACTTGAAATTTTGATTTTTAAACAATTATCGATTTCCTTGAAATTTTGGCAAAGCAATAGATACTTCAAGCTTATATGCAAAGTTGCTTAAATGAGAAGGAACTATAGTTTATATAGAAGTTTGTAAGCTTTTAAATACAACTCTCTAGAATGGGCTTCTAGAAGATTGGTACATCAATAGAGTAGTAATGTTGTTCAAAAAAATATAATAAAAATAACTTTAATAACTATATGCTCATTATGATTAGCTACCTCCTTGAAAATTTATTAGGCAATATACTTAAGAGGAGGCTTTATAGTTGAGCAAAATTAAACAATGTTCAGAAAAGTTCACATGTAAGTTTTAGGCAACATCATTCCATAGTAGATCACTTGAGTACATTAAGGTATTGTATGGATCAAGCTAAAGGATTGTATAATAAGGTTTATCTTTGCTTTGTGGATTTTTCCAAAGCTTATGACTTTTTTATTCAATATAAATTGTGGAAGAGATTGTAGGATATTAATATTCCTGGAGAATTTCTATCCGCTATTCAAAAGTTGTATAGTAAAATACTAATTATGTTCTTAAATTATAACACATAACGAAAATTTATTCTAAATAAAAATATTAGATTGAAGAAAGGATATCTGCTTTCACCCACTTTATTTAGCATCTTCATTAATGAATTAGAATAATGAATATCCTATGTTGCATTGGATTCTATTAAAGTTAAAAATTTTCTTATGAATATTTTAATGTTTGCTAATAATTTTTTCTTATAGAAAAAATTGAAGTTAAAATAAAGTTTATGCTTCAAATTTTAAATAATGTTTATACTATCTCAAGGATGAAAGTCAATGTTAGCAAAACCAAAATGATGGTATGTGGTACAAGATCTTTCATAAATAATTTTTATATTAGGTCAAAGAAAATTGAAATTGTCTTCTTATATAAGCATTTAGGCATCTTAGTTCAAATAGATATTCTTGGCAAGATTACATTACTCATAATATTTTAAATACTATGCATGCTTTGTATTTAGTTCATAGTAAATGTGCATAAGAACATATTTGGGCATGGGATATTTACAAGAAAATATAAAATCAACTTGTTTAGCTAGTTCTAGTATATGGTTGTGAAACTTGGGGACCTAATTTACCTACACCATAATGAAAATGTTTGTAATATGTCCAAAATCAATTTTTATTCAAAGAACTTTAAGGAGAGGCTCAAACTTCATATGATATTTTATCAGCAGAAATAGATATGCTACATCTAGAAATTGTAGCTCTTCAAAAATTGTTGGAGATCTATTTAGAAATATGCTTTCTCATATTCCTCAAAAATCTAGTAGTTTCTCATATATGATATTAGCAATTTCTATCATATTCTATGTCAAAGATAGAAATACATTATGTATAAATTGTATTGAGAGATTAATGTAAAAGTATCTTATCGTTGGCCCTTGTTTGGCATGAGAAGTGCAATCCCATTTTTATTCTTTAGTCTTTTCTCTCATATTTTGCATAGTTTATTTTTATTATATTTGACTTTAAATTTTAAAATCTGAAATGGTATCAAAGCAAGTTTTTGATGTTTAATGTTTCTCTATTCCTTATGTTGTTATTTTCATCATTATTTACCCTAAGCATGGAAGAATGGATGGGTGTTGATCCTGAATATTTTTTCTATAATAATCATTATTTTTCACCACCAAGTACTGCTTTACATTTTTTCTATGGAGACTTGTAATTTTACTTGCTAATGTTATGATATTCCAACATGTTCTAATTCTCCTTTATAATAGTGATCATTCTATCGCTACCCATGTCTATATCAGTCTTTTAGTACTAGGTGATTATTTCATCGTTGCTATTTTGAGCATTAATTATTATTTTAGTGATTATTTCATTATTATTTCAATGATCATTTCACTATCTTCTATTTTCTTGGTTGTAGATGTATTAAGACAAACTATGATTTTGGTATTATTGCCATCATAGTTTGAGGTAAAGTGTTGGAGATATATTTAGAAATATATTTTCTCACCTTCCTAAAAAATATAGTAGCTTCTAAAATATGATATTAGCAATTTCCATCATATTTGATGAGGGACAAGGTACCCCTACACCCAACCATATGAATCACTACGGTGTTCACATGCAATTCGGTTGAATTCCATGAACCTATAGTTCTCTAGTATACTAGTCCCTCCAGGAAGTGAAATGGGAATTGAAAACGTTCGTTGTCTTCTCAGTTTCACTTGTAGAGTACAAGTATATGGTTAAGTGCAATCGAGGCATGTGATTTTTATCATTTTTTATTTTATAAGTTTAGTTTCCTACAACAAGAATGAAAGGTAAAGTAATTTAAGATCTAATTAATCTACTACCTAGCTAGCCTAACATAAGTATCCCTTCCACTTTCTTGGACACATCCTAAACACATATAGCCTTATTGGGTTACCAAATGTTAGGCATTTTTGGGTTACCAAGTGCTACACATATGCTCAAGGTGGTCATGGTTATGTTCATTAACAACTAGAAATTAATTGCTTAATTAAAGTGCATTAAAGTGAAGTACATGAGAATAAAGTGCATGAATATTAAATGCATCAAGGAAACATTAATCTATTCTTAGTGCTGCAAGGATGATCAAAAGGGTTCATTTTTATTCCCATCACATTGCTATGCTCAGGTACATCAATGTTTGAACAAAGATCCATACACACTCAAACTCTTGCTATGGGCACTTGGAAAATATTTTAACTTTAGAGAAAAAAAACTACAATATCTTTCGTAACTATGACAAAAAATGATATGAAAATCATGAGCCTAAAGCACTATATTTATAGGCTAGCATATACCCTATGATATTGAATATCCTATAACGCATCTTACCTAATATCGAAACCTTCAATATTAAGTATCTAATATTAGAGCATGTTAGAACATGATTTATCATACCCCCACAACTAAATGAAAACTCATCCTCAAATGAAGAAGACAAGGAACAAGTTCCTTACCAAATATTGGGGAGATATGGGATTATTGACTTCATACAAACTAACTGAGATGGAATAGACAAACTCTAAGTGCCCAAGTGTATAGAGTTACAATCTTTACAAAATTGGATGTTCATGATAAGAGAAGTGAACACCCTTGATAAAACTAATATCTAACACCTCTTGGCAACTAAGGAGCAAAAGAGAAGATCCCATGATCATGAATGATCATCATTGTGTGGTACTACCACATCATCCTTGGTGAGATAGTTTCACTTCCAGTCCATGCTTTCCACTACAATTACAACAAAATCATGAATTAGTATGCAATATGTAACACATAGCTGCTAAGTACCTTATCGCATCAATGGTTATACTCAACTAGGTTGTGATTGTGGTAGGTTGATTCCTTTAGGAGTGTTAGCGAAAGACTAACAAATAGGGTAAAATAGATAAACGGTACATTAAATTGAAAAAGGTTTAAATAGGATGAAATTCTTGAAGAGGGTATAAGAATTCACAATAGTAACAATAAAAGGTTTCACTAAAAAATGTTGTGAAGATGTGTACAATTAGATGTAATTGATGAGGTCAACAAAAGGATTTGATTGTGAGTGTCTAAGGATAAAGAACTTAATTAATCCAACCAAAAGATATGCAATTGGGTCCTCCAAAAAATACGAATAGGCTTTTTATTTCCCTTTCATAACTTCAAACCAAGGAGTCCGTGGGCCTTGTGGATGATTAATGGTTATGGAAGGTTAAGTACAAAAACCTAAAAGAAACTACCTAAGAATTTTGACATAGCAAACTAGGACATCGAACAAGAACATGAAACCAACAATGAGGTGACACATGGAAAGCATAGATGGACAAGAGAGAGTGGAATGGAGTTCTTGATTAAGGTCACATGAAGTCCCTTGTGAATTTTATGGTTAAATGACTTGATAAGATCCATCCTTAGTCTAGACCAAAACCAACCACATTCAATGACTTCACATTATCATTCCAACACCAATCCATACCCCCCCACCCTCTTCCCCCTGAGACACAAGAGTGCTCCCACAAAATAACCACTATTACTTATTAGATAAAAAAAGAGAAGTAGGAAGTGAGGAAGGGCCTTAGTTAGAGAAGACCTTCAGGCATGGGTAACATATTGTTCTAGTTCCATAACTAGTGCTTGTAACCCATTTATTTTTTCTGAGTGGCGTGCTTTAAATTTCCATTGATTTTCTTCTTTTGAAATTGAAATCACATCATGCAAAGGCTTATTCATTTATTGTGTCTAAGGGATGTGCTTTGAATTCCCATCATTTTTTTTTGAAATGGGAATCACACCATGCAAAGACTTATTCATTTATTGTGTCTAAGGGATGTGCTCTAAATTCTCATCATTTTTTTCTAATGAGAACCACACCATGCAAATACTTATTCAACTTCCTTTTATTGGTCAACACGGAACAATAAGAAATCCATGAAAATGCACATGCATCCAAGCAAGTAGAAAAGCACAAAAAATACTGAATCCCCTTGAAGTCACACCCTATTCAAACCTTTAAATCCTTTCCAATTATGAAAACTACCAAAGTCACAAATTCATTGTAGTTTTGTTAATGAAAAAGGGATTGCACATTTCTAGAACAAGGAAAACCATAAAGTTTGTGGATGGGTGGATGTTGTGGACTCACTACCTATTGCATGAAAAGAAACCATGTCCTCATTATTAGTAACAAAATTCAAAGCTAGAATCCAAACACCAACAATCAAATAACAAAATAGTACATACCACCATCAAGCAATGAATCACCACTATGCTTAGCACTTATTAACAAAAAGTTAGAAAATCACACCAGAATGAAAGAAAATATAAAAGAAAGTGTAAACTATTCAAGAAATAAAAATTGTACTAATGATCTTGTAAAACAAAAATTAAAAAATATTAATAACATGAAAACAAGAATATGTAAAATAAAAAATGTGTAAAATAAAAGGTTGCAAAAAAATGTGTAAAACAAAAATGGTAAAAAAATTGAGGAGTTGCTTATATAGTTAACATGGGTGGCCATCTCCCCCATAACTGAGTTCAAAGAAGGATATGCAAAATATGGAGCATGGTTGTCCATATGATGAGGCGTTTGTGGCATTTGCTGGCTTATGCTCATGGAAAGGTTTGACTTGTTGTATGTTGACCAGCTATTTATTGTCTGGGCTCTCAGGTTTGTAGATTATCATGGCCATAGAAGAAAAATTTTCATAAATTATATAAGGTCCTTCTCACAATTTTGGAAACTTAGTTCATTGAGGTAAATGTGTGGGGCTCCAATGGAAAACCTTATCTCCTGGTTGAAATTTGACTTTCCTAATTTTAAGGTCATGGCACTTTTTGTTGTATGCCTTGTGCAACTCATTAGATGATAAGGCCACCAACTAGTTTTCATCTAGCAAGTTGATATTTATTAGTCTTTCTTTTTATGCTAGACTCAAGTCAAAGTCGAGGTCGTAGGTTGTTGAAAGTGTACGATGCTTAGATTGAATAGGAAATGTTGGTAATTTTTCATAGACAAGCTCATAGGGAGAGTAGCCTACAAGAAGTTTCCATGTTGAGTGGTAAGCCCAAAGGGCATTATTAAGTTTTGTGCTCTAGTCTTTCCTATATTTGCTAACAATTCTCATTAGAATCCTTGTGATTTCCCTATTGGTAACCTCAGCTTGACCATTAGCTTGGGGGTGGTAGGGTATTATGAGTTTATGTTCAATCCCTAGGCATTGCATGAGCTTTCAAAAAATAGTTCCTATAAAGTNAAAGGTACTATTGGTCATCAGTCTTCAACAATGCTCATAAATATGTCCACTCTTGTGAATGATGCCAACGAGATGGTGGAATGAATGCTTGAATGGAGGAACCTCAACAATGGATTTAACCACTGGAACCCTTCGACATCTGGGTCATTGACTTCATAGGTTCCATCATGCCCATGTTAAATGGAAAGGCGTACATCATAGTCANTATGAAGTCAATGACCCAGATGTCGAAGGGTTCCAGTGGTTAAATCCACTGTTGAGGTTCCTCCATTCAAGCATTAATTCCACCATCTCGTTGGCATCATTCACAAGAGTGGACATATTTATGAGCATTGTTGAAGACTAATGACCAATAGTACCTTGCCATCAAGATATTAATGGTCATGCATCTCCCAACATAGTGGCATCCATAAGAACCTTCATGAGCATCTTGGAGAATACACAATTGATCAACATCAGGGACATACCAATGAACCAAGTCATCGATGCACACCTTGTAGAGATGTCCATTGATCTCCATGAAGCATTTTTCCTGGTGAAGAAATTATTGTTTCTTTCAATGGTCCAACCCTTGTGACATCTCTTGGGTGAGAAGATAGGTGAGAATGTCATCATATCATTTAGGCTTATTGGGCAATTATTCAGTTATCGCCCTAGCAAAGAGGAGTTTGTCAGGAAACATATCAAATAGTGGGCTTTCTTTCTCTTTGTTGTCCCATTATAACTAAGTTAAGTGATCAGCGATCACATTATCAGTGCCCTTTTGATCTACCATCATAAGATCGAATTCCTATAAGATCACTAGTCGTCGTATGACACAAGGGCTCACCATTGGCTTGTTCATCAGGAACCATATGGCATTGTCATATGTGTGCACAAACACTTTGTATCCAAGCACATAATGCCTAAACATTTCTAGAGCGAACACCACTACCATCAATTCTTTTTCTATGGTGATGTAGTTTAATTGTGCACCCACTATGCTTTGGCTTGCATAGTGGATGTAATATAGACATTTCTTATCATCTAACTATGTAAGCATAACTCTGAAGGCATAATTTGATGCATCTATCATAACATAAAACAATCTAGACCAATAGGGTGCATATAGGATTGGAATTTCTACAAGTTTCTCTTTTAGTTGTTGGAATGCTTGTTCACATTCTGGAGTCCATACAAATGGAGCATCTTTCTTTGTTAGCTCCACCAATGATTTTATGATCTTAAAGAAATTCTCTATGAATTGTCAATAGTAGCCAGTATGTCTAAGAAATGACCAAACATCTTTGATAGTTTTTGCTTGGCAAGTTATTCCTTGAATGAGCCTTATTTTCTTAGGTCAACCTCAATTCTTGCTTGTGATATTCTTTTCCCCAATACAATGCCTTCTTGGACCATTAGATTTCTCTTTTGCCAATTGAGCCTAAGGTTTGTCTCAACACATTGTTTTAGCACTTTCTTAAGGCAGTCTAGGGCTTGCTCAGCTATAGCTCCATAAGTGGAGAAGTCATCCTTGGTATCTTACTATATGCAAAAGTCCCCCAAGGACTCATGAATGTTGTCTTAGCCTGGTCATTTGGTGTGATCTAGATTTGGTTATAGCCACTATAACCATCGAGGAAACTATAGTAGCAATGCCCAAATATTATGTCTAACACCTGATCAACAAATGGTAATGGAAAATGATTCTTGAATGTTGTCATATTCAACAGCTGAAAATTGATGTAGAACCACCACTTGTCATCTTTCTTAGGTACAATAACGAGTGGACTAACCCACTCACTATCCACAATGGGATAAATGAACCCCACCTTGAGGAGTTGTTCAATTTCCTCTTTGACAATATGCTTTAGTTTGGGGTTCAATCACCTCTATGGTTGTCTCTTTGGCTTCATGGTCAAATCAGTGTAGATGTGATGCTAGCATATCCTAGTATCAAATCTTGTGAGTTCTGGATATGAGCAAGCAAAAGCTTCTAACCATTTTTCAACCACATTCAATAACATCTTTTTCTATTCTGAAGCAAGATTTCCATTGATTATGATTGGCTTTCCATTTTTTAAGAACACATATTTCATGCTGGCTGGTAGAGGTTTTAGCTCAAGGGACTCTAGCTTGAAATTTTTAGAAATTTCCAACTCTTCCCAATAGATATCATCATTTACATCATCAAATAGTTGATGATGAACTTGCTCTAGTTCATCCATGCCTATGACATATGTGCATGTCAAACTCTCAGTTGGTTCCATGCAAAGTGTGCTACTCTTAGAATCAATAGTCAACCATTAGGTGCCCTCTTGTTTTGTGGCTACTGCATACAAACACCTTTGAATTTCTACTTTCAGTGCACACTACTTACCTATAGAGATAGATGCTCATTTCACCACCTAGAGTTTCTGCACATAATTGCACCTTGTATCATTGTACATGATGCATGGAACTCGCTTCTTCTCAATCTTTCCAAATGCATTTTCTTTGGATATTTCTAGGAAAAGACCTCTGATGTCCATTCTTACATCAACAATGCTTAGTCATGCCCTTCCCATGATGATTGGGAAGTACCCTTTGCAATTCTCTACTTTGATCACTAGGAAATCAATAGGATAAGACCACCCATACATAGTGGTCACAATGTCTTCCATTAGTCCTAATGGAACAGTGATGGACTAGTCTGCCAATTCTAATCTGATGTTGTTCTTCAATAAAGGAGGTAGGTCTCATGAGAAATTAGATTGACACCAAAACCAAAATTAAGAAGAGCCTTGGATGATTCATTTCCATCAATCTGCAAATAAATTATAGAACTCCCAGGATTTGCTAACTTCCTAGGAATGTTTCCAACACATATCCAATCAAATACGGCATGAGTAAGCATCACACTATGGATCCTATGCGATGTTTGGTTTGAAGTGGACTCAAAAGAATTTGATACCAAGGAAGATGGAGAAATGGGTTGTCAACTGTAGGTGTATTTGAGGGCCTAGGCGGACTTTGTGGTTAGAAGAAAGGTCTTTTCTTTGATCAAGTATCCAAACCACTCAATTAATAAACTAGTTGTAGATTAATGGCCCTAGTAGCATTGCATTATTGCGGTTGAGCGGGGAGTTTATCCTACATAGGTGAAGCATGTGGTAATTGTGTCGCTGAAGGAGGAAGATGTGCAAGAATAAGATGAGGATAAAGGTAAATGGTGGTATCCCTTTTTGCTTGTGGAGAATGAGTTCAATAATAATCAAAAGGATGGTAGTGAGATTGGAAAGTAGAAATGTGACTGGAGGAGTCATGTGGAGATAAGGATTGTTGAATGTAGTATCCATATGGATCAAGTTGCCTATAAGGGTATTGTTGCCTTGGTGGTGCTAGCACCCATGACTGTGATTGCTGCCATCATTCATAGTGCTCATATGGTTGCGATGGAGTTTCACTTGGATAATATTGTTGTTACTGGTGGAACTACCTAGAGTTACCTTGAGGATAATGTAATCTTCTAGATGTTTTCCTTTGTGTTAGTCATGGATTCAAAGCATACACCCCAAATTCCTATAAGTGTGACACTATGGAACAACATCCTTTAGAATGTTCATACTGGAAAATGTCACATTCACCATCATCATCTAATTCTCTTTCCACAACTTTTTTTATTGCAATACTCTTGCCCTTACCTTTTTGATAAGCACATTTAACTTCTTTACACCTCCTACACTCACAGTCACCACCTCATTCTTTGGACTCTTCAACAATTTTTAGGATAGCTTGAAATCTGTTATTCATGGAGTCCCATAACTAATCAACCTTGGGCAGAATTTTAGATTAAAATTTTTAAAGCAACAAGGCTTTCCTATTCATCACCTCATCAAGTCTTGATTCTTCTTCACTATCACAAAATCAAACCTCCCTCTTGAAAATGAAAGAATCACGATTATACTCTTTTGCACTTTCTCATTTTCTCAATTCACCTTCCTATTTAGCTACCTACTCAATCAATCTTTGGATCTGATGGGTGCTTAGCTCTGACAATCGTCCTTGGGCATAGACATCAAGGGTTCTCCTCATTTCAGATCAAAGCCCATCTACAATGTGGCAAAGTTAATCTAGTTAAGAATAACCATAGCTAGGATATTTGTGCATTAAGGAATAGTATTGGCCAGTGGTGGCATCCAAGGATTCGTGTGCTTCTTATTTCCATCCTTAGATCTGCCTTCTCAAGTTGGACACTCTGAAGTATGTTTGATATTTGTAATTAAATAATTCAAGCATTATACTCCATCATCTAATATATTTCGATTTTAAGGATCGATACCAATTTTCTGCTTCTTTAATGAGTGTCCATGGGAACAACTTAAGTTTTTTTCATTTATTCTCTATGTTCTACAAGGCACATGCATCTTGAAAAGCTTGGAGATGGTTCTGCAGATCTGAGTTATATCCTCCTTCGAACCTAGGGATATTGTTCATATCTAGTCTTTTGATTTAACTATTCTTTACATGCCTTGTTGAAATTCATACTACCTTTGCAATGTTTAGCATACTTCAGGTAGTAAGAAAAGGCTTATTGAGGCCTTGATTTTTGGTACCTATGATGCCCTTTACTACCCCTTCATTAATGGAATTGCATCTCTCTTGAATACTCATGCCTCTAGTTTTGCCTTGCCCAACGGTCCCTCCAATCATTTCGGTCCCATTGGTCACCTTCATCATGGTCGTGCCCCCTATAGTTGTGATCAGAGCCAAAGGAAGAAGAGGATGATAACAAAGGTGAAGAGGAAGGAGAACTAACACCATCACAATGCCTACTACCACCTCCTCGGTGATCGTGACCATGATCATGATCTTGTTTCTTGTCCACATCCCTACCTTGACTTGCCTCTTTGGATCCTTCTTTGTCATTGGATACATTCTTACCAGAACCAAGATTGTGAATCGTGGATTGCAAGTTCTAGTTTTGACCTCCTTTACCAAATTCAAAGAGAGGAATTTCACTAAATGGAAAACCCCCAGAGAAGATCTCTCCACCATCTTTTTGGTATAGCAAGAATGGAGAATCATTAAATCTTTTTTCCTTTGCAAATTCATAACATTGTTCTAACTCGTAATCCCTAAGATGTTGTGCCTCAGTGGGACAATAATCCTTGACATCACTATCTTGCACAATAGGCTCAACATGAAGTTCCTAGAGACCCCATCGTATAAGCATTTGTTGGAGCATTGTAGGAATGGATCAGTCGAGCAACAACACATTGTTGCCCTCCATGTGACACCACCGCAATTGTTCATCCTAGTGTAGGATGAAGGTGAAATTTGATACATACTCATCAAGATGAGCATATACCACTCAATATTGTTGAGGCACTGGCAGATGTGCTTCATCAGACTTGGGTGGAGAATCACTCTTGTGATAAGAATAAATTTTATGTTATAGATTAAAATTGCAATGTGTCTCTTAAAATTGTTGTAGTAATCTTAAGATGTGATGTGACTCTAAGGTTTGTTTCAATGATTTGAATAATTTTCACTAAATCCTAGATAGTGTACAAAACAACCAAAGGGTCCCTAGCAACAATGCCAATGATGAGTAGTGAGGTACCCCTATGTCCAACCATATAAATCACCAAGGCATTCACATGTAATCTAGTTGAATTCCATGGACCTATAGTTCTCCAATGTACTAGTTCCTCTAGGAAGTGAATGGGCATTGAGAACGTTCATTGTTTTCTCAATTTCACTTGTGAAGTACAAGTATATGGTTAAGTGCAACCGAGGCATGTGATTTTTATCATTTTGTATTTTATAAGTTTAGTTGCCTACAACAAGAATGAAAGGTAAAGTAATTTAAGCTCTAATTCATCTACTACCTAGCTAGCCTAACACAAGTACCCATCCCACTTTCCTGGACACATCCTAAACACATATAGCCCTACTAGGTTACCAAACATTAAGCGTTTCTAGGTTACCAAGTGCTACATGTATGCTCAAGGTGGTCATGCTTGTGTTCATTAATAACTAGGAATTAATTGCTTAATTAATGTGCATTAAAGTGAAGTGCATGAATATTAAATGCATCAAGAAAACATTAATCTATTCTTAGTACTACAAGGATGATCAAAAGGGTTCATTTTTATTCCCGTCACACTGCTATGCTTAGGTACATTAGTGTTCAAACAAAGATCCATACACACTCAGACTCCTACTACGAGCACTTAGGAAATATTCTAACTTTAGAGAAAACAAATTGTAAGAGCTTCGCTAACTATGACAAAAACTTATATGAAAATCGTGAGCCCAAGCGCTATATTTATAGGCTGGCATATACCTTGTGATATCATATATTTGCTAACGATATCAAAGCATGTCAAAACATGACTCATCAATATTCTATGTTGAAGATAGAAATAAATTATGTATAAATTGGATTAAGAAGCTAATGTGAAAGTGTTTCATTCTAGGCCCTGGTTTGGCCTAGGATGTGGAATCCCATTTTCGTATCTTAGTATTTTTTTTTCTCATATTTTGTATAGTTTATTTTCATTATATTTTATTTTGAATTTTAAAAGTAGACAAAAATTTCTACAATTTTATAAAAAGATACTAGCTAGGCTTGATGTCCACTTATCCATGAAAGTTTATAAAGTCTCTCAAGAAAAATGATGGTTTAATAATGGGAAAAAATGACTCCAAAAATGGAATATTGAATATCAAGATTTAAATTTCAGCTTTGAGGATATGAAAACAAGGATTAGACATAAAGCATTAAAACACATGTGAGAATAACCATGTGGAAAATAGTAATTTTATTTACAACAAATTCAAGAAAAATCCTTTTAAAATTTCACCTGCTTATTTATCTACTACTATTTCTAAACAAAGGTGGTAATCATATGTGCTTGTGTGAGAGCTCACTATATATTGATTGAAAGAGGTAGATAGATTAATCTTTATAGAGAACAATGCATTTGTAGCTTTTGTATAAATGCAATAGTATAAGATGAAGAGCATATCTTTATGAATTATCCTTTCTTTAATGTTCTTCTACATTTCTTTAGGCTGGTGAGATGTCAATTTTGGGTCATTTTCTTGATAAGATGTTCAAAATCTATCATGACTGTATCAAAGGCTTGTAATAAAAAAATTTTGTTTTCACAGAGATATAATTAAACATTTCTATTTCTATTTCCATTAAAAACGATGCTTTTTAGCATTGAATTCCTTCTCATTGAAGTTAGTTCGTACCTTAAAACTTTATATTTTTACGGTGATTTCTCGTACTTTTGTGACGACCCACCTGACTCCCTATTTCAAACTGTTTTTTCACGTAAACGCACCTTTCTTGAAAATTTAGTGTTTGTATTCGATTAATCATAATGCAAGAAAAGTGTTTGTATTCGATTAATCATAATGCAAGAAAACTAAAAAGCGTAAGGGAATAAAACCAACCATTCATGGAATTCTTTGTTCGGTTGAAATAGATTATTTAGACATCTTTCTTACAAAAATCATCGCTTTACTTGTTTATTTTGGAACTAAGTGGACCCTTCATTAAAGAAGGGTTTTTTTGAAAAAAAAAATTAAACCCTTTTCTCGTCTGAGTTCAAAAGCAGAGCATTTTTTTCACTGTTCAAAGTTTCCAGTCCGAAAGTGATACAGGTAAAGGACACCTACTTGCATAACTATTAAAACATAGGTAAACGTAAATTTCAATATGGTGATATGGTTCATTTATTATCGATGCTTTAAGTAACCCAAAGGTCTATTGATGCACATGTAAATTACAAGGATAGCCACTGGATTGATAACCTATGCAAAATGAAAAAGACGGGTGAAAGCATGGGACACACGCCAACAGGAAAAAAACAAAGAATTTAATTTAGATAAAAATGCAGAGACACACTCTTAACACTAACTAAATAAAAGATGGGTTTCTGTCTCCTTTTTTTCTCGCTTTTCTCGTCTGAGTTCAAAAGCAGAGTTTTGGTTTTCCTTTTCCCCTGTTCTAAGAAAGTTAGTCAGAACAGGATACGGTTGAAGGGACGGGTATCAGCATAGGTAAGTGTCACTATGGTGAAATATGGTTCAGCTTCATTACCGATGCTTTAATTAACCCACAAAGTTCTATTGCTTCTCGTCCTTGTGTGGCACGAGAATTCTTCCTCTCTCAAAGTTGTCCTTGTGCAGTCTGCACTTAAACACAAATTCCATGTCTTGCTCAGGAGGATTAGCAGTAACTGGATCAGGATCATGAACAGTACCGAAAATGTCAAGGAGCTTGTCCTGAAGCATTATGGAGAATTCCTCTTCTGTTTTTCCTTCTTCTTCGGATGATGCGTGATTCTTCTTCATCAGAATGAATGCTTGGCCTCCATTATCGTGGTCTTTACAGCACGGGAACTTGCCAAGGCCAGAAATGCTGCATCTCTTTGAATTGAAGCCAAGCTTTGCATTTGTTATGAAAAACCTTCGGCACATGCATTCTTCCATCGTGAATATCAGTCGCTCCCAATTCCTTCTGAAACACCAACTTCCATTCCTCATTGCCAGCCATTTCTCACAGAGAGGATAGAAGACAAAAAGATAAGAAAGCACAGAAGGAGACGAGAGAAAAGACAAGTATCACCAGCCTTGCAAATTTGAGTGCTCTGCCTCTGCTGCTCAGCAAATTTGAAGGCTGCAGAAGCCATTTGTTATCAGTATTTCATTGTTCAGCATCTGCAACTCATGGTCATCTTCATGCTATGCACCGGAGATTTGCGATTCCGGACAAATTTTCACGAACTGTTCGCATCGGACTCGGAGCGCTTTCGAAGGGCAGTAAATACGTATTTCATAATTTCCAATGAAATTCTGTCTGGATCTGTACTTATACATTGAAATGGTCGCCTTGCCCTGGTATTGTTCTTGCCTTTTTAGTGACGTCTGCATTTTGCATTAAAATCTTAAATATCTTCCCCTGTTTTGAATCATACCAAAAATTTCATTTCATTGTTAAGTACCAAAAATTTCATTTCATTGTTAAGTGGCAAGCAAGCAATCAAGATTCATGGCATCGGCATGAGACGGATCACAGAAAACAAGGGGGTACGAATAAATAAACAAACACTATGGTAACCGAAGGCCGAAGGGGCAAGTATGGGTCATACGGAAATCAAGTTTTGGACGGGGCGTGCGAGGAAAACATTGCATTTACATGGATTCGCCTGCCTTTGGGAGCGTCAAAGGTTCCGCCATGACTCACACATTCACGCGTGTTTATTGTTCATTGCTGGTTTTTGCTCTTTTTCTCCTATCTCTGCTGAAAAAAGAAAAAACAAAACAGGGTCATCGTCATGGGTCATGAGTCATGAACGTGATGACGGATGGATGCTTGTTAAACTATTTTAAAAATCTGTTTGCTTATAAAGCAACGAATGCCACCAGCACATGGCCAATTGCCATATGCAACGTGATGATGCTCTGTTTTTACTTTCCCCTTCATCATGACTAGTGCCGATTTTTCAGCATCTGAAACGTTTTTGATCATTGTAGGTGAGGTGAGTTCCTGGCTGTGCCTAGTTTAGTTAAGTTGTGTCTCTTTTAATGCGGTCATCTTCAATGTGGCCATATGGCGCTACTCATAGTCCCTATGGTGCTACTCACAAGTAATTGTTGAACAAAAGTATTAGTAGACCTGATTTGTTATAAATTTGGTTGAGGCTTGAGGCTTAATTTCATTTTTGGAAATATTGTATTGAGTAACAAAGGGGTTTCATTTTATTGCTGTCATTTTGGCTGTTGCAGAAATTATATGTTTGGCTGGCTCCTGAGCAAGGAAATGGATTCAATGCCCTCCATACCTTTGCAAATTTTCTTGCTTCAATTTAATGGTGATATTGCAATCTTCTGTGCAATTTTTAACCAGTAACAATATTTTGGATTTAGATTGTTCTATATTTTACAATGTATTTTTATGATATATGAGATTTAACTTTTTAAAAAACTAATATATTTAAATTTTCCCTGTCACGTCCCGGCTACGAACCTGTCCCCACTTTTCTTGAGGCACACGTACCCAATCACGTTCAGAATCACGAATCCTCGATTCCTCGCTTCCACAAATCAGATTCTTTTGATGCATAATCTTCATGCCATTGTTGTGCAGTGTATTGGTTACAGTCAAAGACATCCAGAGTTCATGCTATGACTCTGATTCTGGGGAAATCATAGAAGTTAGGATTGTGCAGAGAAACAGGCTTGACCACTGCAGTACTATGGATAAATGCATCGCGTGAATATTTTGGTTTTATTTTTTTTTTTAATTTTTATTTAAGGTCAGGGTGACGTTGCTGGTGCTCTATAGCAGGTGGCATTTCAGGATTAACATCTTTGATCGTGCTCATGAATCCAAAGATAAATTTTGCCACCTTTCACTGTAAATCGAAGGTAGACTTTCACAATCTCGACGGTAATAAATTTATGACGGGTAGTGATAACCGATCACCGAGATATACCTTTTACAAGCAAATGTAAATGGTATAATTTTTCATAATTGATTCCTAACTTCGTATCTTTAATAAAAGGTTAGTCGTAACCAAGACGCATAGGTAATATAATACTTTATATAAAAATAATTAAAGAAATATAATAATGTTTCAAGTGTAATTTATACTATACTTTTTGTCTACAAATTTTTGTCACACTTAACATCATTATCAATTGAGGTATTGTTTATTTAGCTAGAGGATGAAATTTGTGATTTGTAAGTTATAGATTTAATTTTGATGGGTATGCTGATCTGACCTATAGTTATTGGTCATTTTCAAATTTTAGGTTATTTACCTTGTAATTGAAGTTTTGCTTCACAATTAAATAATGTGATGCAAAAGTATTACATTCATGTCAGGTACTATTCTCTTCTTCTTCTTTTTTATTGCTTGTTAAGTTTGGTAATACATTGATACTGTAATGTGCCTTAGATAAAGGATCATTTATACATAAGCATGTAGTGTTGATCATTTGTAAATAGACACTGAATTTGATACCTAATTTAGAAATATTATAAAGTTTCATTTTTTTATCAAGCTATTTAATTTTATGTTGATTTTCGAAAGAGTTGGGTTGTTAGCCTAGTTGTAAGACTATTCACTTGGAAACTCAAAATTATGGATTTAATTTTGCTGGATAACATGAAGTTACAAATTATAATAGAACTATATGTCCTAAGGGGTAAAAATTGTTTAAAATATTTTGTGTTCCAACACCCCCCATTTCAAAGAGCTAAGTAATAATTTGTTAGTCTTACCCCCATATAAACCCTAAGTTAACTTCTCAAAACTAGTGATAGGTGGCTCAAGTGGAGATCCCATTGTCTTATTAGGCAAGAGATTGCTAGGTCAAGTCATATTTGAGATGTTGTTATATTCCTTTATACTTATTTTGGTATTGAAGCTTTATTACATTTAAAAACCCATAGGATTTATTATATAGATATTACATTTTCAAGAAAAATAAAAATAGACTTTACAAGTTAACCAAGCACCAATGGATACAACAAAAACAAATCATATAAGTTTTATGTTGTAACATTATGACAGTATATCAAGTAGATGGTAGTAATAAAAAAGAATTAAAGAAAAGAAAAACACCTGTAAGGGAGAGTGGGAGATGTTGGAACCCTAAAATAATTGTAATATAGATACACCCCCATGATATTTAGTTTAATTAGAACTTTATAACTTAGCATTGCTCTACTTTTAATTCTAAGATAGCTTGGTGATAGCACTTTCATAATTGATTGGGATAATAATTGAGAGATAATGAGTTTATGCATCTACTTTATTATATCTCATCTAATGTAAATATGACTATTTCTTACCATCTACATGAGACCATAGTTGTGTTAAAACTTTTTACTTGACTAGTTGGTGAGTATGACTAGGATTTTGCTACACTTCCTCTCAAGAAATATTTCATTTTTTCAATCATTATTGATGAGTGGCGAGGTACCCCTACACTCCACCATACGAATACGAGCGTACACGCGTGATCCAGTCAAACTCCGCAGACTAAATGCCTTAACGAGCGTACACTTGGGGTTAATCGTTCGTTGTCTTCCCAGGCTTGCTTGTATGTGTCACGGTGTATGGTTACGCAAGTCTGCGGTATGTGATTTTTTTGGTATTTTCGGCTTATCTTCTATGCTACCAGGAGAAAGGGTTGAGAAACTAAGCTAACTCTAACTAAAGATCTAAGTCTAAGTTAACTAGCGTCAGCATCCGTTCCCACTTACCGGACACACCCTGAACTATGCAACTGTGGCTTACCAAACGCTAATCGTTACTGGGATCACCACACGTAACGCAAGTGCTCGAAGTGGTCGTACTGAGGCACCTATTTAGCTTATGTGTGATAAGCAACCGATTCCTTAGCTAGCCGTACACACCCGTGGGTCCTCGTAACTAAGTCGTACTTATCACACGTTCTAGCCTAGCAATGAGCAGCCGATTCCTCAACTAGCCGTACACATCGGACTACCACTAGGATTACCAAGGGCAGAATCCTGGAATACGCTACTGGGTTACCAAGCAGCCAATGCTCGTAATTGAGTCGTACTCATGCGTTGCGTCAAGCAGCCGATTCCTTGACTAGTCGTACACGTCCGTAGACGCTCGTAATCAAGTCGTACTTGAACGCACTAGGAAAGCAGTAAATGAAAGCAATAAATGAAACCACGTGCTGCAAGGTTTATCCAATCAAGTTCGTCTTTATTGTCGTACACAACTTGGGTTCAGGTTACAAGCTGCTCGAATAAAGAGCTGTTCACTCTAGGACTCCTACTGCGGGCACATGGGGAAAAATTCTAACTCTGGAGTGATCAATCTGCCATAGCTTCGCTACACTAGCCAGGATTGGGAAATGAAGGGAGTGCCGCCTCTTATTTATAGATATGGCGGCGGGACGCGATATCGCAGGGTAAGACGCGATATCACGGCCCAGTGCAAGTCGCGTCTCATCAATTATATTCCCTAAAAAATGATGCTCATGATCTAGTGAATTCTCAAGAACTGCTTTAGAAAATCTATCTTACCTTAAGATAATCAAGCTATGAGTGTATGCAATAAATTAATGCAAGGTTTCTACTTCCAAAGGTAATAAATCCCATTTGTATAATAACATTAAGTATGGTGTTTGCATCTTTACCTTTAACTCATCGTACAAAGATGGGTTTTGTACTCTTTCAATATCTTGCTAAATTTTAAAACCAAGTATAGGTCCCCAAAGAACAAATCCATACAATATAGTAAGATAGATGATAGTATGCCAAATTTGTTTTTTGACCTTCCAAGCCCAGAGTTCTTATTATTTTTGAAAGGATATAGAGCCTTCAAACCTCATGTTATTCTTTCTTTGATGAACTTCCTTCACTTGTAATAATTCATATAAATGAGAATTAAATAGTTAAAAGGATCTACTATTTGTATATTAGTATCTTCAAAATAGAAGTTATAATATGTATTGCTTGTACATCAAATCATCAATGTAGTTTTATCCACATTCACTTGATGACTAGATTAGTGGCAAAAATTTTGTAAAAGTTGCAACATATTTTACATACCTTTTGTAATAGTAGAGATCAAGGTAGCATCATTTACATACAATAGAAGATTCTTTTTTTTTTTTTGGAATCCAATTTTGATAGTATGATGACCTTGCATATTACATAATCATTCATACAATTTATTAATAAAGATATCAAAGAGAGTTGGAGAAATTCAATAACATTTTTTAACTTAAATTTTTTAAAAAAATTAAATTTTTTTTGAATTATTACTTTTAATTTCACCAATAAATTTCTTATACAATCTTTTTATGTAAGTGCAATCATATGCTTTTTTAAAATCAATAAAATAAATAAATATTATTATTATTATTATACAACCTTTATGTAGCATTTAAGAGTAACTAAGTAATTAATAGTGGGATGACTTTGACTAAAATCTTCTTGACACCTTGCCTTAATCTAGTTAAGTTTAGCCTAAGAACTAATTCTCTTTTCTAAGAGAGTGCCTTGTAACTTAGCAAAAATATTACTCATTATGATTATTCAATAAGTTTTCAAATTATTTATATTTCATTATTTATATAACAATATCTAATGTTGATCTAATTCTTGATCCATTACTAAATAGTAGGTCTTGCCCACTTCAATAATTCTACATAAAAATCATCTAAATCTATAGTTTTTTCAAATGCTACTAGTCTTTTAATACCTTTTGTGAATTCCTTAAGAGTAAATTGGAAAGGTGCTTAGTATATAATAGGAGTAAAAAAATTGGAAAGGTGCTTGGTATATAATAGGAGTAAAATAAACATCTTGGGTATACTTATAGTTACTCATTTCAGTTTAAAATCCTTCAAGTTAACAATGAGGTGTTAGACTAGTGATAGCATTCTTAATTTGAAAACTCCAAGTAATGGGTTCAATTATAGGGGATAATGCTCAATTATAAAATTTTAAATTTGACTATATATCTTGAGGTATATCTCTATTACAAATATCTTGGGGTTTCAACATCACATCATTATCTCCTCCATTATCCATGCCCCCAATGCCTCTCACCCCCAACCCCTACCATCCAAACCTCCCACCAAAAAAAAGGAAGAAAAATAAAAGAAAAAAAATCCCCTAAGTTGACTTTTCAATAATATCATACACTTTTGTAATAATATATTCAAAATTCAAGATTAGACTATAATCCTTCATTTGGTTCTAGAAACCCTACACATCCCTCCCAAAACTTGACTTTTCAATGGTGCAAAATACTCTTGCCATGATATTTTCTAAATCCAATATTAGCTTTCTCAGAAAAAATTTTTGAACAATATTTACCCCTAGGATATATTATCAAATTATAGCTTTATGACTCAATATTGCATACTAAAATCAAATCCATAGAGCTAATCATTAAAATCAAGTTGATCTTGAGGGTTTCTTGAGTCATTGTGGTAGAAATGTTTTTCAATGAAAAATGATATAAATATAGAAAATAATAATGTCACTTAGACTATAAAGACTATGAAGAATTCTAAAGCTTTTGATTTTGTTTTACTTAATGGTTTATATAAATCCTTGTCAAAAGATATTACTTCACAATGCATATTTTTGCAAATAATTGAATTTATTCACCTGAAGAAGGATTTTACACTAGTGATTCAATCTATCCTTGAATGCTATAGAATTAATGCTTTGCATATCCACTATTTTTAAAAAATATTTTTATTTGTTGAATTGGCCAATTTTAAAATAGTTAAGAAATCAATAGATCTTAAAGTTTTTACAAATTAGCATAATACTTTTATTACTTGAAAATGGAAAGTACATTTTCATCCCTATTCTTCTAATTACTCTAAAATTCCTTGCTAAATTGAATTAGACAGTTTTTCTCTTATTTTTTAAAATGTTGAAAGTGAAATTGTTGGCAACATTGACACAATCTTAAAGATAGAGTCAAAAACATTACTAGATGGTGTGTAATGCACATGTTATTTTGTAGAGATTGATTTAAAGTAGAAGAATACAAAATGAATAATCAAGTTTAATAATTAGTATTTTCCCAAAAAAATTACATACAATAATTTGCAAAGATCTTGCTATTATTGTTGTGAAGGCCATGTTATTGGAATCTATCCTATTTTCAATAAAAAAGTTGTTTGTCAAGAAAATAAACAATAGTTAATAGGGGGGGGGGTGCGGTATTTTTATTCTTGTTAATAAAAGATGGACTCAAAAAGTTTTAACTTTTGGTTTTAACAACTTCAAAAGAGTTATTTGGATTACTTGTCATAATAGAAATGGAGATTGTGGACTCTATAATGTTTATGCTTAATAATTCAAAAGATTAATCATAGGTTTGGAAATATCTTCTATCTTTACTTAAAGTTTCTTGGATTATTAGAGGTGATTTCAGTATGGTTGAAAGTCATTTAGATAAACTTAGTAGTCTTTATTTTAATCTATTTTTTGAAGAAAAAGAAGATTAGTGCAATTCAAAAAAGAATTTTTTGATATTCTCACTTTATTCCTATATCATTCAAATCAGAAGCATTATACTTGGTGTAATTATCAACAAGGAAAAGCTAGAATTTATTATCAACCTAATAGATTTTACATCTCTAATGTTTTCTTTTGCAATTTTACAAGGAAAGTAGAAGTACATATAGATGCTACTTTATTAGACCATTTTCCTATTAGCAATTTTCCCTCTGGAATTAACTCTTCCTCTTTTCAAAAGCATAAGCTTTTGTGTATAAATACTAATATTTTCACATCATCCTACGGGAAAAATATTTTGAAGTCTTTATGGAATGTAGAGAAAAAACCTACTAGTGATATTGGTTGAATTAACTAGTGACAACAAAATACTTGTAGAGTTAGAAATTATTCTAGATAGTTTGGAAAGTAATTTGTTAAGCATATGCATCAAGTTAAATAAGATCTTGCAAAATCAATTAAGCAAATGAAAATTCTTTTAGACCAAAATCCCTTTGATTTTGAAACTCGAAAAGCCTTGGCCAAAAAGTATTATGCTAAACAATGATGAGATGCTTTTAAAACTAAAAGTACTCTCACTAAAAGTCACGTAGGTTGGCTAAAAATTGAAGATGAACCTTGTAAAGAATTTTTAAAATTTCTAAAATGAAATGGTCAAGTACCTAAATTGGAATCACTTTATATGAATTATTCCATCATTACAAATCCTAAAGGTATCAATAATTTTTTAGTAAATCATATTTTTCTATTTTTTCTTCTGAAGATTTTAGTAAAGAATCCTTCCAAACCTCTAGTATTCATATTTTTCATCTTATAATAGAAGCACATTGAAGTATTCTTGAAGCAGAAATTACAGCAAAAGAAATCAAAGTTTTCATAGTTTTTAGTTTAATTTTTTAAGAAGCATTAAGACATCATTGGAAATGATCTCTCTCATGTTTTCCAAGAAGCCATTAAAAAATTTTATCTTAGTAAAAATATTAATAAAGGTGTGCTTTTTCCTCTTTCTAAGAATGGAGATCTTCAACATATTGGTAATTGAAGACTTATTACTCTTCTTTACAATACTTATAAAATTTTAGCTAAATACATAGTTTGCTGAATTCAAAAGATTATTGAAGATATCATCAAACCTAAGTCAACTAGTTTTGTTAAAGGTAGATATATCTTAAATAATGTCATTGCAACTTAGAAACTAATGCAATGGGCTTTTGATGCTAACTAAGACATTCCATTTGTTAGGTTGGATTATGAAAGGATTGAATGGAATTTCATTATTTCATATTTCTATAAACTAGGATTTGTTGATTATTTTATTCATCTTATCCATACCCTATTTACTAATGCTAATGATTAAGTTGCTACTAATTTTGGATTAAGTTCTTCATTTTTTCTTCAATAGTCAATTTGTCATGGTTGTCCTATATCTCTCTATCTTTTGTGTATTGCTATAGACTTTCTTTCACATAATCTACATTATGATCTATAAAGGAATATCATAAAGGAAATTTCAATTAATAATCAACGTACACAATTGCTTAACATGCACTTTGTAGATGATTCTTTTTTTATGATCAATAATTCTCTATAACATACTAATACTCTTTTAGCTAAAGTAAAAGATTACTACATGATATTTGGTTCTTAGATCACCTAGAAAAAAATTACTAGTTATTGTAATGACAATATTGATGAGTGTGTTACTCTTAAGCCTTGGAAAATTTTTTAAAAATATATTTTATCTTTAAAATTTTAAGAATATCTTTTTCTTTTGAGCCTAATCTTACTATTTTATGGAATTATATGGTTGATAAAATTAAAAAGAAGTATGATAAATGGAAAGAAGAAAAGTTCACCCTTACAAGTAAAGTTTTAGTTATTAAGCAAATGCTTTAATCAACTCATATTGATTATTCTAGTTATTGTTCTCTTTCTAAAACTTCTTATAATAGAATTGATCATATTATCCATCAATTTCTTTGGCTTTCTAAATAACATAAAAAAAGATTTTTCTAGAATTAATTGGAATATTTGCATTAGTACCAATAAAGATGAATGACTTAGCCTCATTAATTTTTATAACCAAGGTATTTCTCTTACTATAAAATAAATTGCAAAGTGTACTAATGGAGAATATGTTTGGATGCCTCTCTCAAGAAATAGACTTATGCAAGAAAAATTTAAGAATGATAAGAGTTGATCTTCTAATAAATTTCTTTACTATCTTCTTTTGACTCATGCCATTTCTATTCTTGGTTGTTCAATTCTTAAATAAATTTGAAAGACATGGTGAAAGCTTAGTACATATTGGAATTACAATCATATTATAATTTTAAAAGATATGCTAAAAAATTATCCTATGATGGCTTTCTTTTAACCAAGGAGCTTGGGTTACTAAAGCATCTAAATTTTGTACCACTTGGAGCAAATTTGATATCAGTGCAATTTCTTGTCTATGTATGCATGATAGATGGATTACTTGAATGTTTCTAGAAAAACATTCAAGTTTCTATAGAAACTTGTCTTTAAAATATCAGAAATGTTTTTCTCAATGGAGAGCTCCTTTATTCCTTGAATGTTCTTTCCAATTTTTTAAATGTTGCTTTCTATTTGGCCCCAAATTAAATTTGTAGAGAAATCCCAATTCTAGGTGCCTTCTTAATGCAATTTTTCTTTGAAATAGTGATGTTGTCTTCCTTCAAATTCTACCATTTTACATATTTAGTCCCTTTTCTCATGTTACCTTTGACCCTCTATGTAGCTACTAGGTCCCCAATTATTAGTCAATACTAAGTTACAATGGGCTCTCTACAAGTATGACCTTGCCATACTTGCCCATGTAGCAAGAAATAATCAAATTGTGTTTTATCCATACCGCTCTTATATGTAATTACATGTTTTTTTTTTCTTTTAGAAATAAGTATTCACAATTTCAAAGTCACAACATTTACAAATTGCAATAGTGAATCTTCCATATCCTTATGCTCTCTAAATTTATGTTTTAAGGATCTTCAATTAAGTTATCTAAATTTTGTTTTCTTGTAATTTTTTTATTTTAAATAACAAAACAGTGTATTCATTACTTACTTCATGTCCTAAAATCTCATCATTAATTACCATTACACTTTTCACTAAAGCAATGAAATTTTGTTAAAAGGCAAAGCTAAATTTTACCCTTAAAGAAATAAATGAGTGGAGACCCTTTTTTTTCTTACTGTAAGAGACCATTAACTTTTGCGGCTGACTTCACTGTTAGTGCTTTATATATTGTGACATTACCCACTTTCTCTGAGAATTGAATTTCTTAAACTTTCACGAAACGTAGTGTTTGGCAATGCATCGTGGATTTAACCGTGGATGGTAGCTACATTAGAATTCCTGTCAATAGAAATTCAATAGTGCTGACTTAAATCTTAAACTTTATTTTTGCTTAAAAAATAATAGTTTTTACCGACTTTTACTACTTTTCGTCACAATAAGACCGGACTTCATAATTTTGTGATTTTCTAACCCTTTAAACGCAATATATACATTTTCGGACTTTGAGCTAAGTAGTTTCTATTGATGGAAATGTACATTACAAGCATAGCCACTGGTAAATTGTCACATTAATAACCTAATCTGAACACAAAATTAGAAAAAGACGGGTAAAAGGATGAAACTCACACGGCAAAAAATCCAGGAACCTGATATAGATAAAAATGCTCAGAAACACATACTCTTAACACTAACTAAACAAAGGAAATATGCTTTCTAGTTTCCACTCCTAATGCCTAAAACACCACCACTTGAACATTTCTGCACAGCATTATCTAGAGAATGAACAGCAACAGCAGCTACTTCATCAATCATCATGATCATAGAAATGACCAGGATCATTTGAATCATCACGAGGAGCAGTATCAGTTTTTGGGTCTTCCACAATTTCTATTACAACTCTGTTGGGCTCCAGTTTATGCTTCCACACATACAGTTGCTGACCTTTCTGTGCATTTTCCTTGAACCACGCAAAGTCGCGAAAATCTCCAATGGAAGGGAAGCGAACACTAGCAGCACTGCACGTCAGTCTTTGTGTTTCGCCCTTTAGTGTTGCCTCAAATGCATAATCCTGTTCACGAACAAGCTTTTTGTCCTTGGCCGGCTTCACGAACTTATCTGGAAGGACAACTCTTCCTCTTTTAATGATAGTATTGTTCAAGCTGCATTTAAACACAAATTCCAATTCTTGCTCAGGGGGATTAGCAGTAATTGGATCAAGATCATGAACAGTACCGATAATGTCAAGGAGCTTGTCCTGAAGCATTATGGAGAACTCCTCTTCTGTTTTTCCTATTTCCGATGATGGGTGATTCTTCTTCATCAAAATAAATGCTTGGCCTACACTCTTGCTGTCTTTAAAGCAGGGGAACGTGCCAAGGCCAGAAAGGATGCATCTGTCTGCATTGAAGTCAAGCTTTCCCTTTTGGCTGTTCAGTGTTGCATGGAATTTTGGCGGTAGATAAGCTTTGCAGTTGTTGTGAAAAACCTTCGGCAATAAGATTTTTCCCCAGTGAATTTCAGTCGCTACCAATTCCTTCTGAAACACCAACTTCCATTCCTCATTGCCAGCCATTTCTCCCAGAGGGGACAGAAAACAAAGGATAAGAAAGCACAGGAATAGACACAAGTAAAAACAAGTATCACCAGCCTTGCAAATTTCAGTGCTCTGCCTCTGCTGCTGCTCAGCAGATATATGTAGGGCTTGGCTCTCAATCAAGTTGAAGGCCTCAAAGGCCATTTGTCTTCAGTATTGCAGTGTTCATCATCTGCAACTCGTGGTCATTTTCATGCCGTTATTGTGCTGTGTGTTGGTTACAGTCAAAGACATCTAGAGTTCATGCTATGACTCTGGTTCTGGGGAGATCATAGAAGTTAAGATTGTGCAGAGAAACAGGCCTGACCACTGCAGTACTATAGATAAATGCATGGCGTGAATGTTTTTGTTTTAATTTTTTTTAATTTTTACCAGGGTCATGGTGATTGGTGACGTTGCTAGTGCTGTATAGCAGGTGGCATTTCAGGATTAACGTCTTTGATGGTACTTGTAAATCCAAAGATAACACAAAGTTTCATTTTTGCCACTTTTCATTGCATATTGAAGGTAGCCTTTCACAGTCTTAACAGTAATAAATTTATGATGGGCAGTGATAACCCAGATACCGCGTGTGCAGGCTTGAAAGAAAAGCATAAGAAAATAGGTTATAAATATAGTTTAGGGAGAGACTTGATCTGAACATTTTATCTTTAATAAAAAGATGTAAACATCTAGCTAACATGATATTTTATATAAATATTATTAAAGAAATATAACAATGTTTTAAATGTAACTTATACTGAATTTTTTTGCCTACTAATCTTTGTCAATTTATGAGCTAAAGTGTGACATCATTGTCAAGTGAAACATTGCTTAGTTAGTTAGAGCCTAAAACTTGTGATTTGTTAGTTATAGGTTTAATTTTGATAAATACGCTGATTTGACAAATCTTTACAAATTATCTTCAAACTTTGAGTTACCTACCTCGTAATTGAAGTTTTATTTTAAAGTTAAATAATGTGATGCAAAAGTATCACATTCATGCTAGGTACTACTCTCTCTCTCTCTCTCTTGCTTGTTGAGGTTGGTAATGCTTTGATAGTGCAACCTACCTTAGATAAAGAATCATTTATAGATAAGCATACTGTAAAGAATACTATAAAGTTCCATTTTTTCTCAATCTATTTAATCTTATGTTGATTTTCCAAAAAGTTGAGTTGTTAGCCTAGTGGTAAGACTCTTGATTTGGAAACTCAAAGTTATGGATTTGATTTTGGTAGGCAACACTAAGTTATAAATTATGAATTTTGATTTTGGTTGGTAGGTCAAGTTACATTTGAGGTATTGCTATATTCCTCTATAATTCTTTTGAAATTAAAGCAACATGTAACTTATCCTTAAAGGATCCACTTTCGATTCTAAGATAACTTTCTGATAGCACTTTCATACCTCATTGGAATAATAGTTGAGAGATGATGAGTTTATGCATCTACTTTATTATATCTAATGTGATATAAATAAAATTGTTTCTTGCCATCTACATGAGACTATAACTATGATAAAAACTTTTGCTTCATTAGCTGACATGCCTTAAAAATACCACTCATGGTCTAGTGAATCCTCCTAAACTACTTTAGAAAATTTATCTTACCTTGAGATAATCAAGCGATTAGTGGATGCAATGAATTGACATAAGGTTTCTACTTCCAAAAGTAATAAATCACATTCAAATAATAACATTAAGTAAGATGTTTGCATCTTCATCTTTAACTCATCAAGTACAAATGTTTTTTGTTCCCTCAGTATCTTAATAAATTTTAGAACTGAGTAAAGATCCCCAAGCAACACATCCATACAATACAGATAGACGATAGAATCATAAATTTGTTTTTTAACCTTCCAAGTCGAGAGTCGTAAATCCTTGCACTTGTTTTTGAAATGATACAAAACCTTCAAACCTCATGTTGTTCTTTCTTTAATGCACTTCCCTCACTTGTAATTATTCATATAAATGAGAATCAAATACTTATAATAATCTACTATTTTCACATTGATATCTCCAAAATAAAAGTTATAACATGTATTTCTTGTACCCCAGATCATCAATATAGTTTCATCTACATTCACTTATAGACTAGATAAATGGCAATAAATTTCTAAAATTTGCAATATATTTTATATACTTTTTATAATAGTGGAGATCAAGGTAGCATCATCTACATACAAAAGAAGATTTAGTGTTTGGAATCTAATTTTGATAGCATAATTACCTTGCACATTATATAACCATTCCTACATTTTTTCAATAAATATACCAAAGGGAGTTAAAAAAAAAGTAGATAACCTATCTTAATTTTAATTTTACTTTAAAAGTAAAACTTTTCTCTAAATTGTTATCTTTAATTTCAATAATAAATTCCTTATATAATCTTTGAGTTGTTGCTACCAATTCTAGTGGGAAACCAATTTTATTTAAGTACAACAATTGATTTGTGCAATCATATGCTATTGCAAAATCAATCAATCAAATAAATAAAAATTGTTATTGTTGTTATTATTATTATTATCTTTTGCAAAATTCATATAGCATGTGAGGGTAACTAAGTGATCAATAGTGGGATAACTTTGTCTAAAATCTGCTTGATACCTTGCCCTAACCTAGTTAAGTTCAACTTAAGAACTAATTCTCTTTTCATGTAGAGTTCCCAAGAACTTAACAAAAATATTACTTACAATGATTATTTGATAATTTTTCAAATTATTTTTATTTCCTTTTTTAGATAATAATATAGGCTTACTAGTTTTCTAATATTAATCTAATTCTTAATTTTGTACTAAATAGTAGGTTCATCCCACTTTGGTAATTCTACATAAAAACCATCTAAATCTATACTTTTGCAAGATGCTAGTCTTTTAATACTCTTTGTGACTTCCTTAAGCATAAAATGAAGAGGTTCTTGGTAAATAGTAGCAATGAAGTTATCATCTTCTCATATAAGTATCATTTAGGGTATATTTATAGTTATTCATTCAAGGTCAAAATCCCTCTAGTTAACAATAAGGTGTCAGCCTAGTGTTAAGAATCTTGATTTGAAAGCTCCAAGTCATAGGTTTGATTTTGGTTGATAATGCGAAGTTATAAAAGTTCTAATTGGACTATGTACCTTAGGGTATACCTATATTATAATTATTTTAGGGTTCATCCTCCCTCCCCTTTCCTTCTTGCATCCAACCTCACCTAGTTGTCAAGTCCCCCCTCTTCCTCCACCTCCTCCCTCCTCCCCCCTCCTACCTCCTTCCTAATCCCAAAATCTGCCAAGTTGACTTTTCAATAATATTGAATATTTCTGTAATAATATTTTCAAATTCCAACATTAGACTTATAATCATTCATTTGGTTTCCAAGATCCCTACATCCTCTTCCCCAAAATTAACTTTTTAATGGTATCAAATACTTTTAAAATGAGATTTTCTAAATCCAACATTAGCTTTTTTTAGAACTTTATTTAACAATGTTTACTGCTAAGATATATCATCAAATTAGAACTTTAAGACTCAATATTATATATGAGAATTAAATCTTTAACTTGGACTAGGATAGAAAATTTAGCCTTTCTCAACCAGTTCACCTTATAAGAGAATTTCCATCAAAGTGGACAAGATCTATTATTCATAGAGAAATTTGAAACAAATTAAATTTAATGATAGAGTAAGGATTAAATTAGCATTGGAAAACTAGTAAACTTATCTTATTATATAAAAAGGGGAATAGAAAGAATTTGAATATTTATCAAATAATCAATCATTGTAAGTAATATTTTTGCTAAATTGTTGGGCACTTGCTAAAAAGGAAAATCAATTCTTAGATTAAACATTAGTAGGTCAAGGCAAGATGTTAAGCAAGTTTTAGACCAAATCACTCCTCTATTGATCACTTAGTTACTCTAAGGTACTACATGGAATTTGTAAAAATGCCTAATAAAAATGTTTTTATATTTTTTATTAATTTTGCAAAAGCATATAATTCAATGATTCATACAAAACTATGGTTATGCTTGCATGGTCTCCCTTTGGATTTCAATGTAACAACTCAAAGATTGTATGAGAAAGTAATTATTAAATTTACAAGTGATAATTCAAAGAAAAAATTTCAATTTCATAGCAAAATTGAAGTTAAGCAAGCTTGTCCACTTTCTCTAACTTTTTTTTAGTATCTTTAATGAAATGCAAGAATAGTTGTGCAACAAGCAAGATAGTAATACCATCAAAATTTGATTTTAAGTAGTAAACCTTCTTTTATATATAAATGATGCAACTTTGATCTCCACTACTACAAAAGGTATGCAAAATATATTGCAAATTTTAGAAAATTATTGACATTAATCTAGTCTTCAAGTGAATGTAAATAAAACCAAATTGATGATTTAGGGGTATAAGAAATAACTATTATAGCTTCCTATTTGGAGGTGCCAATGTGTAAATTGTAAATTCTTTTAAGTATTTGGGACTCATTTATATGAGTAATTACCTTTGGAAAAGTGTCCCAAAACAAAATAGTAGGAGGCTTCAAGGCTTTATATGGTTTTAAAAATAAGTGAAAGGATTTAAAACTCCAAGCTTGGAAGATTAGAAAACAAAATTTTCAAACTATCATCTATCCTATCATATTATATGGATGTGTTGTTTGGAGATCTAGACTTAGTGCTAGACTTTAAAAATATATTTAAAGAGTGCAAAAAACTTTTCTTCTCAATAAGTTAAAGGTGAAGATGCAAACACTTAATATTATGATATGAATGTGATTTATCACCTTTAAAACCAAAAGCCTTATGTCAATTCATTATATACACCCATAGCTTGGATATCTCAAGGTAAGATAAAGCATCCAAAGAAATTCTTGAGGATTTACAAGACCATGATTGGTATTTTTAGGGGATGCAATAGTTAAGAAAATTGAATCTCCTAGAAGGATGTGCAATAAAATCCTAAGCATATTCAACAACTATTCAAGTAGAAAGTTTTAACATACATGTGGTCTAATATAGAAGGAAAGAGACAAATTTATTTACACTAAATTTAATCTAATAAACTATATGTACAAGCTCACTATCTCTTAGTTGTTATTCCTATCAAGTATCAAAATGATATACAAGCTTCACTTAAGTTCTCATCATCTTAGAATTGAAAGTGGAAAATGGATTTAACTCCCCCAAGAAAAGTGCATTTGTAGATTACAAATCAAGAGTCCTTGAAGATGAGTTAAATATATTTCTTTCTTATGCTATGATTACTAATTTGATACAATGTTATAATATTATAGGAAAAAGCTTGTATGATTTTCTTTTGATGCTCCTATTAGTGCTTGGTCAATTTATAGATTCTATCTTTCTTTTTCATGAAAATGCAATATCTGTCCAATACATGCTATAGATCTTTGAATATAATAAAGCTTCATTTCATCCCATATCTTTACCATGCCATTAAGTGAACAAGTGTCAACATACCTCTAAGAAATAATATATACAATAATATAAGTATTCAAATCTATTATATAATAATGTTTTGTATAGTGAAATATTTATAGACTATAATAAAATTAAAAATTTATGTTATCCCAGCATCCTTGGAGAAATACGATATTACATAAGATGAAATGCTAAGGTTATCACTTGAATCCTCTAGTAAATTATACATTACTTTATTGTTACTTTGTCATACTAGGGGAATTCTAGTTTCCCTAGAAATAAAATTTCATTTGGAATGAAACATTTATGGTTTCTTAAAACATAACAATTACCTTTTGATATAATCTAATAATTGGAAAATCCAAATTTCCCCAAAGTTAAAAGCAACATTTACTCAATATCGTGGGAATAACAATAAATGTTATAACTAATTCAATATTCAAAGGAATCTAAAATAGAATGCAAATATTCTCACTTGCATGCTTACGAAAATTACATATAATAAATGTTTTAATTATTGTTAATTCTTCAACATATAACCATTGTACTTTGATAAAATCTAATTTTTCATATTAATATGAGTTTTTTTGTTTTCTATACTGTTTTCTTCTCAGGTAAGTTTGCATATTCATTGTAATGTTTTCATATCTTCAACCTCATATTGTTATTTTTCTTTCTATCTTCAACTTGAACACATTTTTCTTTTCTTTAGAAGTTCTTATGCATATTTTTACTAGTACTAGAGAAAGTCTTAAGTAGCCGAAATAGATAGCTCAAAGGGAAAATTTTTCCTTGTTTGATCAGAATACTATTAACTCAAAGATTAAAACTAGTATTGATAAGAATATTATAGTTTATGGTAAAGATTCTCAATAGAAAATCAATAACAAGTGATAAGGTGAAGATCTTCCACTAGTGGTACTACTTTCTTGTTTTGAAATAAATATTAGGATTAAGTCACAACTCTCTATCATGCATCCTTTTGCTATTTTAAGTTCAAACATGGATGTTGAGAAGTAACATAAATTTTGTTAAAAATGGGACTTTTCTTCCTCCTAATAATTAATTTTATCTAGTTATTTTTTAAAGGTATCAATTATCAACTTGCACATCTAAGTAGATAGTCCTAAAATCTAAAAGTTTTTTCTTGTCATATTTTTTATAATGTCTACTCAATGTCAAGCTTTTGATATACTCTGAACTTTCTTTGATCATTATTAACATTTTTTTAGGGTTTAACACCCCCTCCCACTTTAGTATATTTAACAAACATGTTTTTTCTCTGCAGGATCTATTAAATAATATTTTTAGACACTCAATCATATGTTTTTTCAAATTCAATTAAGATTATATATAGATGTTTTTTTTTTTTTGTTTTCAAAAGTTTTTAATCAATTCTTAGATAAAAAATAGCCTCTATAGTAGATCTTTCTAACATAAATCCAAATTTATTTATAATATTATGGATTCAAGTTTGAGACATTGCTCTATAACTCTTTCTCACAACTTTATAGTATGGCTCATTAGCTTGATTCCTTTACTATTTGCCCAATTTTGCACACATCCTTTGCTTTTGTAGATGGGAAAAATAATGTTTTTTTCTCTAATTCTTGGATATTTCTTTATCCTTCAAAATTTTCTTCAATGATTTTGTCAAAAAACTCCTATATCTTCTAGTAATTTCCAAGCTTTTATATGTATGTAAACTAGTCAAACAACTTTTCTATTTTTCATCTTTCATAAAGCTATCTTTACCTCACAGAAGGAGAATTCATTAACCAAACCAAAAGTTAGTTCTTCTTCTTGGTTGTCTTCTCTTGAAAATTTTTCATTTAATAATATTCAAAAATAATTTTTCTACCTATCCAAAATTTTATTGTCTTTTATCAAAATTATTGTATCTATCTCCTTGATGCATTTGACATTATCAATGTCCTTACATTTCTTGATTTTGATTCTTGTCATTTTGTAAATAGATTTTTCTCCTTTATTTGTTCCTAATTTCTTATAGAAGCCATGTAAAACTTTATATTTGACTTTATCTACTACTACTTCTGCCTCATTTTTTTTCATTTTTTACATTAGCCTATTCTTTAGGTATCCACTTCACTCTCATCCTTAAAGAAAATTTTCTTACTTTGGATAGCATGTGGCACTTCATCACTCTACCACTATATCTCTTTTTGGATGTATTTTTTGCCTTTTATTTCATACAAAATGTTCTTTTTAATTTTCAAAATGTAACTTTCCATTTGTTCTTAAATTAAATTTACAAAGCTATCACAATTTGGGGTATCGACAAAATTTAGTGCATGATGCAAGCTAGTGTTGATGCGTAAATTTTGGACACGCGAACACCTGTGAAAACTCGTTTTAGGAGACTATCGCCTAGGGAGCCTCCCGTATAGGTACGGTAACCCGGGAATAGTCTCAGCTGGAAAGGGCAATGTGACAAACTTTAATAACAATATTTAAAACAAAATAAAACAAATAAAAGCTTAGATTTGATGTTGGAAACTTAAAATAATCAGGGCAATTTGCAAAATGATGAATAATTCAAATATTCAAATTTTATATGTCCCGCTGTTGCAGATGCAAGCGGAGTGGCAAGCGACGCGATAGGCAATGGGAGCAGCGATGCGGCAGCAGGCCAGACAGAGGGGCGGCGACAGCAAAGCGAGGTGTGGCAAGCAGAAAACAGTGACGCGACAAAGGCAGCACAACGTCAGCGACAGGAGCACAGAGGGTGGTGGCAAGCGCAGAGGCCACGTGCAGCAATGCGGGGAATGCACAGCAGAAACAACAACACACGCAATGCAGGAATAACAGCCAAGGCAGCGCTGAAGTGGGAGGCACGGCAGCGGAGAGGCAGAAGAAAAATAGCGTGATGCGAGGTGGCAGGGGACGAAGTAATTCTCCGGAGGTAGATCTAGAGCAGAGGCAACAGAAGACGGAGCAACGTGGCAGCACAGGACAACAGCGCAGCAAGCACAGAGGAGCAACGCAGCGGAGAAATGACAACGTCACAACCGGCGGCGGGAGCAAGGACGCGGCAGTCAGCACACAGACGCGACAGGCGCGACGGCAGGCAGCGGGGTGATCGGATCCGAGGCAGAAGATCAGCGGATTTGTCAGAGGCCTGGAAAGAGAAACACTAATGCAGTTTTCTCACAATCAAGACGGGGGTATGATGACAGACTCTGAAACAATGCCAGCGTGAGGCCAATGGTGGTTAGCTTAGCAAGAGATACCCTTGCCCATGGCTTCTTCTGAGAACTGTAACCAAGCCCGAATCCAGAACCCAGTGCCCAAGTGCGATTGAAATCGCAGAAACAGCAGAGAGCCGAATCCAGAACCCAGTGCCCAAGTGCGATTGAAATCGCAGAAACAGCAGAGAGCCGGTAAATGAGGCGCAGAAGCGTTTCGAAGCCAAATTAAAGCTTCTCAGGACCAACGATAACACGGCAAGGAAAGGGACGAAGCAAAACGAAACCGCAACAAAATGGAATGATTTCTGTTTCAGAAGCGGGAGTGGCACTGCAAAGTAAGTGCAGAAACAGAGGGCGCACAGATTTCAACGCGCGTGGGGTAGGCTGTTCAGGCGTGGGTGGCGATGCAGCAGCGGATGAACAATGGGGTGGCGATGCAGCAGCGGCCGGTGTAGCGGCAGGCGCGGCGGCAGTCAGCAGCAGACAGAAACAGCGGGAGAACAGTGGAACAGATCCTCGCGGGTGGCAGAAACCCACAACGACGTGGGCGGCAGAAACCAGCAACGGTGCGGCGGACAGATGGCAGCGCAGGTGGTGTCAGCGGGAGCGGGATCTGACGCGGCGAGCGAGCGAACGGATGGTGACGAGGGCGGGAGGCGGACAGGAACCAGTGGCTGCGCGGACGACAGCTGAAGAAACCAGCGGCTGCGAATGGTGATGTTGCAGTGACAGGCGCGAACGGAAGGCTGCGCAAACCGCAGCGAACAGAACCCTGGAACCACCCGTGCCCCCTTCAAATCTGCCGCTTCCACCCTTTTATAGCGGTGGGTAGAGAAACCTAACCCTAATTGCTCCCCCCCTTAACCACGTCAACCGCCGCGAGCCACCCTAAAATCAAACACAAGAAAGTAAGGTTCAAGTTTATAATTTACTTTATTTAAAAGGCACGTTGGTCGGTCTATTTTTATTTTTAAAATTTGGGGTGGGTGATGTCCTGTTTATACTCTTTTTTAAAATCTATTTTAAAATTTTATATTTTTATTTTAAGTGAAATTGGTTCAAGCATGGTTTAAGCAAGGCCCCATGCCTAGCATGGGTGAAAGTTGGTCACAACAGCTAGGTTTCTAGTAAAATTTGTGTATGGTCATGGTGCAGAGGATTGTATTCATAACTATTATACAACACACACATCATTTTTCCTTTAGATATCCTAAAAAGTAAATGATGTGTGTGATTTACCAAAGAAAAAATGATGTGTATATCATATGATAATGGGAATTGAAGCTTTATTATGTCTAAAAACCCATAGTATATATTAAACAGATATTACATTTTCATGAAAAATAAAGATAGACTCTACAAATTGATGAAGCACTAATGGGGGGTAGCAAAAATACATCATACAAGTTTTTTACTCTAACATTATAACACTATCTCAAATGGGTAGTATAGTATAAGAGAGAAACACATGCAACTCATCTTCAAGGACTCTTGATCAAGTTTTTTACTATAACATTATAACACTATCTCAAATGGATAGTCATAGTATAAGAAAGAAATACATGTAACTAATCTTCAAGGACTTCTAATCTCCACAACCTACAAATGCACTCTTCTCAAGGAAGTTGAATCCATCTTCCATATCAATTTTAAAATGATGAGAACTTAAGCTAAGATTGTTAATAGTAGTTTGATACTTGATTGGAATAGCATCTAAGAGATAGCAAGGTTCTACATCTAGTTTATTAGATCTAATATGATGTAAATAAAATTGTCTTTTGCCTTCTACATTAGACCATACCTAGGCTAAAAACCTTTTCTTGTCTAATTGGGAAATATGGTTAGGATTTTGCTACATGTCCTCTCAAGAGATATTCCATTTTCTTAACCAATATATTTCATGAAGGTACATATCATGTCCTCATAATATACAAGAACTACTCTAGAGAATTTTTCTTCACTTGAGGTATGCAAGCTATGAGTGTATGTAAGTCAAATTCACATAATAACATTGAGTAAGATATTTGCATTTTTAATTTTAACTTATCAAGAAGAAAAGTTTTGTGCACTCTTTCAATATCTTTCCAAATTTTATTACTAAGTCAAGGTCCCTAAATAACACATCCATATAATACAATAGGATAGATGATAGTCTACAAAATTTTCTTTTTGACTTTCCAAGCCTAGAGTTCTAAATGATTACACTTATTTTTGAAAGAATATAGAGCCTTGAAACCTCCTACTATTCTATCTTTGATGCACTTTCCCCACATGTAATTTCTCATATAAATGAGATCCAAATATTTAAAAGAATCTATTATTTGTACATTGATACTTATAAAATGAAAATTATAACAATTATTTTTCATAACCAAGATAGTAATAATGATAGTTAATAATTTTTATTGATCATTTGGTTATTGGTTTTGTGGTAAATTTTATTAGGGATACCTTTGACATAACATCCTTATTGATTATAGTTTTAGTATAAAGATAATGCTAAGTGCATACACACCTTTACAATATACATCAAGTATATCTTATACAATGGGTTTATTGCTACCTTCATACTAGACTTGCATCAATGATATCTTATGCATTTTGTTGAGATACTTTAATTATAAGCTTGTTGATGAGCAATGGAGGTATTCCAACACTCTACCATACAAGTCACAAGTGTCTACATGCAACCAAATCATAATCTATGGATGGACATTGTAATTATGCTAGTAATTGATGTTACGTTCATGATCATTATCTTCTCACTTCGAGTTAGTAAAGTTCAAGTGTATGGTTTACTACTTAGTGAGGTACATGATAGATGATTTTGTAGGGCCTTTAATACTCCTAATCATAAACATGGTTGAGTAAAAGGTAAAATTCTAAGTCTAATTAACTATTAAAAATGAAAATTTATCTTAGCCTAGAGTAATGGATATTCAATCCTAGTCTACTGTACATGCCTTGGACTCATGTAATTATCACTAGGATTACCAAGTGGAATTACTACTAAGCGAATCAACCAACACCACTACTAGATTACTAGATAACTAAACTTAGTGCTCATAACCAATTATATCCATTTTAATTAACTAGTGAACATGGAAAGTAAAGTTCTTGAAATGTAAATGATAAACTAGAAAAGTAAGAAAATTATTCTCAGTAGAACTTAGAGAAAACTAAGGAATGCTACAATGATGAGAAATAGGTTCAATCTTTATTGTCGCACATAAACTATGTCCAAATACAATTTAATCGAATAAAGATGTTTATCAACTGCTTAACACCACACTGTGGCCTTTCACTTTATCACTAAAACTACAAGAATCTAGCTAAGGGTTGGAATCAAAAGTTGTCATTTATTCACCCAAGTATTGGTATTTATAGGGCTACATAGATCTTGAGACATCACATCAACAATGACATAGGATGAACTACAATATCATAGATATGATATCATTGATACGATATCATAGATATGATATCACATTGATGGAAAACTTGATTTTATCATACCCCCATGACTAACTAGAAACTCATCCTTGAATTAAAACAAAATGAGGATAGAGTTCCTTACAAAATTAGGAGGTAGAATTGACTTGACATGACTCTTAAATGTTGCATTAGTGCTTTTACAAAATGACACAATTAACAATTAACAAGATAAAGAAAATAAAACAAAATTTTAAGTGACTTGATGTAGTTTTATGTTCTAGGTGGTGGAGGCTCTTCCATTGGCTTCTTCCCTTTGTCATCGGGCTTCTAAAATTGATAACAGTTTAGGAGTGCCTAAAGTTTCTCTTCATTTGTCCTTAGATCATGCACAATCCATGATAATTGGGAAATGTTTGATAAAGTCAGTACATCCCATAGGCATGGCAATTGCAAGAAAATTTTATTTGCTTTCATATACCATGCTAAACTATCATCATTTTTCCTCAAAAGTTATAGCTACCTTTCTAAGTTCCTAGTAATCAGACATTTTGTGTGCCAAGTTCACTACTATGTCTTTCTACCCTTGGTAGCTAGCCTTCACAACTTCGAGTTTTCATTTTACAACATATAATTTCTACAAAGCATCCTTCCTATCAATAAATTCTTTCTCATAGAGGACATACATTACTGCTACCTATTGCTCAAGCTCATTCCAAGGCTATCCTGTTATTAACATGGCCACGTTAGCATATTAAAGATTTGCTAATCCCATGTATTCTATAAGATCCTCTATCTATAGGTCTTTATTTTTTATTTTAGCCTAGTGGACATGGGCTAAACTATCGAAGATGGATTACCAATCTAGAGTCGAAGTAATGATGTAATTGATCTTGGCTTTTTCCATCTGGATTTCTTTCTTTCTCATTTATTTGCTTATACATGCCCACATGATTCCTAAAATGTTCTTTGAGCTTCTCAGGCCTCTTGGCCTCATTTTGTCACACTTTTATTTCAATGGTCAACTTTTTTTGAATTGCACAGACTTCTTCCATTGACAAGGTCCTATTTTCCCCAGCCAGTTTGCTCATGTCTTGGTTAACTCTAATGAGTTATTCCCATAATTGATGAATTCTTTCCTCAAGAACATTTTTATTCTTTTCTACATTTGTCAACCTTGTGTTGTCAGCATCAATCTTTCTTTTCTCCTCTTCCAAGGCTATGAGAACTTTGGCATGTGTGTGTGTTTGTGGTTTAGCAACTAAGGCATTTCACACATCTATGTTGTGGGCAATCAACTTCCTTACTTGATCAGTTCTAAACTATTCCAGCTAATATGGGACAAAAAATCATGCAAGATCTCTTACTTCTAATCTTAGAGCTCCTAATTCTACTTACAATCTTTGCAATTTATTCTATGCATGTTCTACCCTCATTTTAGTCATTGACAACTTTCCTTTTATGGTGATCAAGTCAAACTACACTATAGTGATATCACTAGGGATATCAAATAGATTTTGCATGACTTGGCCAAGCTACAGCAATCTATCCAAGACATATTCATGTTTAGTAGGATTTATTGAGGTACCAACTAGCTTTTGAGCATTCTTAGCTCCAGATATATCGACTGGTGGCATACCAGGGATATTGAAGGATACCTTGATATAACTAGTTATGACTTCAGTTGCTCCTACTGCATCTTAGTCCTACATAATCATAACTATAGTGCCTTCACCAATTTCTAGCATGACTTTGAATGATGTAGAATTCCCTAAAACTTTTTTTACCCAATCTTCTTCTCCTCATGCTTATAATGACACCGGTCCACTCATAGGATCTATTGAAACTATGGACCTTACAAAGCTTTCTCTAACTCTAAAAAGATTGGAGCACTCTCTTGCTTTCTAATTAATTGTATGTATGATTTGATGTATATGGCTCATTAACAATCAATAGTCTTATGAAGGTGGTGGAGGTTGTTGTTCTAGTCCATCTTCAAGTGTTTAACTACTAGGTCTTACTTGTTGTTATTGCTCGATAGCTGAAATGTTACTGGTAGGTGTTGAACCTAAAGCTCTCTTAATGCTCATTGGCTTCTCCAACTAATCTTTCTTCAGTAGCACTATTTTTGACATTTTTTCATAAGAGGCATTCTAGGATTTCCTTGGGATATCATTAGTATACCCCAGAATCCCTACTTGTTTACACAGCTTTCTTATTAGGCAAGGAAATGGTAGTGTTGATTTCCCTACCTTCTTCTCCTTAAGCCATCTTTAAATCTCCAAGAAGATTATATGTGTAATGTTGGCATTGAATTTGCCCATCAGTATGGAACCTCCTCTAGTTGTGTATGTGGAGATTCTTTTGAGCCTCTTGGTTGGGAACAAGTGGTAAGTCCCAATCTCAAAATAAATCTTTTCTTTAGTAGTCATTTCACTATAATATTTATCCTCTTTGTCGTAGGTCCTTTGTAACCATAATTTCTTGGCATCTTGGTCTAACCTTGTGGAGATTTATGCCACATTGGCTCCTTCATTTGGGATGGTCAAAGCCTTACAATTGCTTCAATAGAGTATGGAATGAAGACTCCTTCTATCTTCATAGTTGCATCATCTTATTTATTTTTCTGAAATTGATAAACCTTTCCTAGGCACCATTCTGCATTTTTGGACAATGTTGGCCATAGTGAAGATGTCTAGAGTTGTGTTCAAACAACTTCTAGAGAAAACTCCATGAATGGGCCCAAGTTTAATTCCATGATGACCATGGACATGATGGACATTTTTTGGATGGCCTATAGACAATCAGCAAATAGCGTGAGATGTTGTTACTATTTAGGTGCTAGCGGTGCTTTTGCTTCTACTTGTGTTGATGAATGTTGAATGATTAAAGCTCCTGCTTAACATGTTTAGCTTGTGTTGTTTGTTCTCCCACTTGGCCTCTTCCACATAGTCATGATCTTTTACTACTTGGCTATGAAGGTCCTTTAGTTCTTGCTCTCTTCAGGGCCATTTACAATCATCAAGAGTTTAGGATTACCAAAGTGTTCAAATTGGTCCTTTATAGTTCATGATCCTTCTCATAGTCTTGGTTTGATCAAGTTCTTATCTTATCATGATTACAAATTTAGAAAAAAAATTTCAAAAAGAAACCCCTAAGTGTTATACCTCTAATTATTATGACCTTCCATTGTTATCACTTCCTCATTTATTATATCCTTAGATGGTTGATATTATTAGTTAGGATAATTAATTAAGTTCTTTGACTTAATTTTGGTTGGTTAGTTATAATATTCTTATTATTCTCGTATACTTACCCTTTATAATGTCATTCAAGCATTAGGAAATTTTGGCTCAAATCTTTAAATGTACATGTAAGTTGAGCACTCTGGGATCAACACGGTTTGAGAATTTCTCAAATTAGAATAATGCTAAGAAAGTTATGACATCAGGAAGTTTTCTTGCCAGAGCTCAGAAAAATGTAAAAAAAAACTCTTTCTTTGAAATGGTGGAATGAAAAAAAAATTTAACTCTTGTGTGTGTATATACTATTTTTATGCATGTGACATCATTGATATGACATTGTAGTTGCAACGTCATAGGTCATATGACATCGTAACTACAATGTTACCCTTGAAAAATTTCAAATTTTTGGCAATTTTTTATGGAAGCAATGAGTTAATTTGATGATTTGGAAGACATGGAGACTATCTAAAGGATCATGGATCATAGATGATGCTTAGAATTCAAAATATTTGGCTTTCAAAAGGTATAAGGAAGGAATCTTAGGCAATGAAAGTTTATTGAATGTATATGAGATGGATTGAAGACTCTTAGTAGATGGATAAATTATAAGACTTTGTAGGAAGTTTTCTCTAAGTATTTAAATAGTGGAAGGCACAAGATGATGTGGAATTACTCAAGTATAAGATACAACAATTATATAAGTGAGTCCTCCCCAAATCAAGCTTCAGTCCTTAGTGCCCTTATATAACTACACCCAAAAGTGTTCGTTTGCACTCAAGGAGTTGAATGTAAGACATAACTATCTAGCAAAACACACATGTTAATATCACCTAATTGGAAAAATAACACTATATTAAACAAAATCATAAAGTTATGATTAAATATACTAGTGAGGTGAAGTGGAATGTAGAAGGGATTGCAAAAATCAAGAGGTCTTACAATAGGCATAAGGAATCTTTGTGTGTGATGTGTGGTTAAAGTAATCATTAGTATTTTCATCCAAGATTCAAACCAAATCCGAACCACTTCCCAGTGACATCACATTTTATCATCCCCAAGACTAACAACCACAAGACTACCACTACTGCAAGGAGTATTACCACTTAGCAATGTAGTTCAAGGAAGGAGTTTATTAGTAGCACACTTTTTATTTTTGAGATTTCTAGGAAGCCATCTACCTTCAGGCATGGATAACATGTCTTTTCAGTGGGACCCTTAGAATTTTTATTTTATGCTTTTTATTTTATTTTTATTGTGTCAACCTTACCAAAGAACTACCTTCAAGCATGGGTCACATGTCTTTCTAGTCACATGATAAGGTAGCACTTATTATACTCTTACTTCCATTTTTCATTGAAACTCAAATACATCCTTAACAATAGAATAGAACTCACAGTAGTAAGCCTAGAGAATCCATAAGTTCCCTTGATGTCACACCATTTTCATTTCCACTTGGTTCTTCACGTTTCTATCTAGGCATAATGATCATGAGTTTATTTTTAGTTTTATTATGAAAAGATTATCATTATGTCCATGGTAAGAACCTCTTATTATTGGAATTAGTGGATGGATGATGTGGTCTCACTATATATGTAATCAGTCCTTTATGATCTAACAATATAGGATAATCTTCACCTTATTGGGACTACATCTTGCTTTATTCTATGCACTTTATTAAAAAATCAACAAAAATATGTACAATAGAAATAATGGCAAAATATAGAAAAATTGTAAAAGATATCAAGAATTACAAAGATAACAAGAATGAAAAATTATGAAAAGAATTTAGAAATTTCAAAGAATAAGAAATAATTAAAAAATTAGAAAATATCAAGTATGGGAAAAATATCAAAAAATATGAAAAGGTAATAAGAAAGTAAAAGAGTCAGTATGGTACCTGCATGTCACTTGGAATACCCCATGACTATTATCACAAATAGTCAACCAGAATGATTTGATAGACTAGGTAGAATCTATAATAGAATTGGGATGTTCATTATAAGGCTTAACCTATTGGATGTTCACTAGAATGAGCTTATGTGGGCTATCTGGATGGTAAATTTGCATGGCACTAGATGGATAGGTTGCCTAGACAATATATGGTCCTTCCCATAGGGTTTGGAACTTAGCCTTTTGTGGAACATGACAGGGATTATAGTATAAGACCCTATTGCCCAGCTAGATTGATGCTTGGTGTATTCGTGCATTATGCCTATGCTTAGAGTACTTCTTATGGACTTCATTACTCATGAGGGCTATGAGCTTGTTGTCCTCTAAAAGATTTAGATTCATAAGTTGTTCTTTCTAGGCTATGATTAGGTCTAGGTTAAGTTTACTAGTAGTAGCTAGATTTTGTAGCTCTACCTAGATTGGAAGCATAGGTAATTTACCATAAACTAACTTGCAGGATGAATATCTGATGGGAAGTTTCCATGTAGTTCTATAGGTCCATAAAGCATCATTTAACTTAGTGTTCAAATCTTTCCTAAATCAACTAACTATTCTAAATAATATTCTTGTACTTTCTTGGTTAGTTACTTTAGCATGACCATTTTCTTGGGGATGATATGGTATGGTTAATTTATGATTCACCCTAAGCTATTCTATGAGCTTCTTAAATGTAGCACATGTGAAATATGTTCCATTATCTAAGATGAGCATTCTTGGTACTCCAAATCTATTTACCACATTTTTTTGGAAAAATTTAGTAGCTGCCTTTGTTGTACTATCTTTAATTGTAGCTACTTCTACTCACTTTGTATAGTAATTAACAGTCACTATGATATAAGCTTTCCCATTCAACATTGATGCAATGGGTCCCATAAAATCAATTTCACATATATCAAATGATTCTAATAGTTGAATCCATTGTTTTGGTTATTCATTCATGATCATTATTCCTTCATCCCACTAACACCACTCACAAGATTGTATGAAGTTATATGCATCTTAAAATATGGTAGGCTAGAAGTATCCTGCTGATGAGTGGCTAGGTACCCCTACACTCCACCATACGAATATGAGCGTGCACGCACGATCCG
>MNCI01009454.1:273021-325161 GCA_015680685.1 Gnetum montanum
TCGCTACACTAGCCAAGATTGGGAAATGAAGGGAGTGCCGCCTCTTATTTATAGATATGGCGGTGGGACGCAATATCGCGTACGCGATAGCGCAGGAGAAGACGTGATATCGCGTACACGATATCGCATGGGAGGCGATATCGCGGCCCAGTGCAAGTCGCGTCTCATCACCTGCGATCATCAACTTTAATGTTGTCTTACACCTAGTAGAATGACTACCACATCATCCTTTATGCACATCTTGTAGAACCCCTTGTTGATTATCTTCTAGAACATACCATCATACTAATCTATTACATAGGTCTTGTAAATACTTCCATTTATCTCCATATATATTTTTACTTTATGGAGGAGCTATTATCTTTGTTTTTTCACTCCACTCAATAGGAAGTTCTTACATGGTCAAGTAGGTCATGTAATCAGTACTCTATGTTTTTGCTATTGAATTAATAGCCATTATTATCCTTATAAATAGATTTTCATTAGGAAACTAATCTAATAATAGTTCTTGTTGGTCCTGCGGTTCCCATCTTAGCCTCAATAAGTGATTTGCTACTACATTTCCTATGCCTCTCTTGTCATTCATGGTGATGGCAAATTCTTGTAATATGATAAGCCATTTGATCACCATAGGACTCACTATTGGTTTATTTATTCGAAATCTTATTGCACTATGATCTGTATGGACATAAATGTGGTACCTAAGCACATAGTGTTTAAAAGTTTCTAGTGTGTACACCACTACCATAAGGTTCTTTTCTATGGTGGTGTAATTAAGCTATTTTCTAGTGATGCTTCTACTTGCACAATGTATATAATATGGTCTTTTGTGATCATCCAACTACGTTAGCACTACATCTAGTGCATAATTTGAAGCATCTAACATTATATGAAAGGGCTTAAACTAATCCAAAGCTCAAAGGATTATTGTTTCAATTAACTTTTATTTTAAAGCCTCAAATGCCTTATCACATTATTCTATCAACTAAAATGTTGCATTCTTCTTTGTTAATTCTATCAATGGTTTTGCTATTTTTGAAAAATTTTCTATAAACCTTTTATAATATCCTATGTAGCCTAGAAATGATCTAACATATTTGATAGTTTGTGGCCTTTGGATGATATTCTAAATGACTCTAATCTTCTTTGGATCTAGCTCAATTTCCTTCTATGATACTTTGTATTCTAGAACGATTCCATCTTGGATCATTAGATGGATTTTTTTGTCAATTGAGCTTTAAATTGGTCTCCACGCATCTTTTTAATAGTTGCTCTAAATGTTTCAATGCTTTTTTAGAGTTTAGCTCCTAAGTTAAGAAATCATTTATAAATACCTCCAAGCCATTACCTTTTCTTTCTTTTCTTTTCTTTTCTTTTTGGAAGATGCTAAGTACTAATCTTTGAAAGGTAGTGGATGCACTGCATAGACCAAAAGCATTTGCTTGTAGATGAACGTTCCCCACAAACTAATGAACATAGTTTTTGATGAGTCTTCTAGTACAATGTGGATATAGTTATATCCACTATATCCATCAAGAAAGCTATAGTACTAGTATCCTACTATGGTATCTATGACTTGATCAATAAACAATAAAGGAAAATGGTCTTTGAATGTCATGGAGTTCAACAACTAGAACTCAATACATACTCTTCAATTACTATCTTTCTTTGAAATAATGACCAAAGGACTAATACATTCACTATTTGTAATGGGGTAGATGAATCCTGTTTTCAATAAATTTTTCAATTCCTATTTTACTACTTCTTTAAGCTTAGAATCTAACCTTCTCTCTGGTTGGTGCCATGGCTTAATAGCAAAATCTATCTAAATTTGCTATTGAAAAATTCATGGATCAATGCTCATTATTTCATTGTAAGACCATGCAAATGTTGTTGGTCATTTATTGATCACTTCTAATAATCTCTTTTTCTTATCTTTATCTAGATTGGTGTTAATATTTACTAGTTTCTTATTATTTAGAAAAGCATATTCCAGTACTTCTAGTAGGGATTTTAACTTCAATGGTTCTAGTTCAAAATTATCTAGGATCTCAAGTTGTCCCCATTCAATATCTTGTTCTTGGTATGAATGTGTACAAGGGTGTTTTCTTCTTGACTATTCCAACTTATCTATTTTCTTCACATAGGCACTTATAATGTAATTTGTTGATTTCATGTACATTTTGGATTCTTCTTCTTCATCATTAACTAGCCACTGGATGCCTTCTTTTTTAATGATTACCACATGGAGATATCTTTGCACATACATTTCTTCTACACATATTTTGCATGCTATGTTGCTTTCTTGTTTGATGACCCATACCTTTTGCTTGTAATCGCACCAATTTTCACTATATGTGCTACATGGAACTTTGTATCATTGAATGATTCTAGCTTCATCCTCCTTGGAAATATCTAAGGGCAAATCTCTAATTCCCAGCTTAGCATCTACATTATTAAGCCAAGCTCTTCCCATGACAATAGTGAGACCTTGTTTTTTTCCCACATGAATGACTAAGAAATCAGTAGAATAGGACTAGCCATGAATGGTAGCAATGACATTATCTACCTATCCTAGTGGGACTGCAATTGACTAATCTGTAAGCTCTAACTAGATGTTACTTTTCTTTAGTCATGGAAGATTCCAAGCCTTATACATGTCTTATGAAATTAAGTTCACTCTTGACCTAGAATCAAGTAGAGCCTTGCATGGTTTGTGACTTGCTATTTAGAGATATATCAAGGACCTTCCTAGATCTATTCTCTTCTAAGAAAGTGCTCCTAACTTTATCCAATGCATGACAGTTTGGTAAGCATGATAGTGATTAAGTTTGAATTAGTAGAAGATCTAGAAAATGCCAAAGTATAGTCAGTATAATACTAACAATACTAACAATACTCTGATGGTGGTGCATAGAGCCCACAAATTATTCTAGAATCCACTTGCACCATGTACCATCTATAGGGGTAAATATGGTTATTAGAATGCTTTGATGCTTTTGACTCGATTACCTTACCTAACTTCATTAATTTAACTTCTTGTAGGTACAAGGTCAATGATAAAGGCTTGATCATCAATGATTAAATCCTGGCAGTGGCTCAAAATACTTTGGACAAATTCACTAAGAGTCCTCAAATTAGATCAGCTATGTATCAATAGTTAATAAGGGACTTTGATGAATACATAACCAGGTTTAACCTTGTATACAAGAAGTGCAAGGATGATGGGACAATGCTTAGCTTGTGGGTAGATGCCAATAGCACAGATTAGACCCTTGTAGCTAGAACCTCCACCCTAGATAATGTCACTATATCACTTTAATGTTCATGTACTGAGGATACCCTCATCCTAAAGTTTGGTGATGTCACATTAGTGCAAGAGTGGTTAAAGGGATAGGCACCTAGATACGTTCAAGCAAACATCTAGCATGCAAGTCTTCTGAATGTATTTATGACACCTATTCCTTCCATTCCTTCTGTAGAGATGCTACATGTCATCTACTCCTTTGATGAGGAGGTTGGTTGTTTTAGCACCATCATCTGAGGTGTTAAGGTAAATGTGGATGTAGGTGTTGGCCTTTTTCGTGACTTGTTTGGTGTCCCTACTGATGGGGCAAAGGTTACCACCAAGACAATGAGGAAATCGGGCCATCATGAGGAAGTTCTAGAGTGGCTTGGTGCCAACATGGGCCACTCTAGAATTTTAATTGATAACTTCAAAAATCCTAATGCAAAGGAATAATATCCTTTGTTTAGGTCTCATTCATTCCCCAAGCTACTATCACAAAAGAAGGTAATCAACCTAGTAATAGGGGTAGAGCTTTAAGAAGGTCTTGATGGAGGGCATCAAATTTGATTAGGCTACTACTTTGGCTACTGGGCTTCGAGAGGAGATCCTTAGACTCCATGTTGACACCTCTACAATAATCCATATGCACTTTGAATTTTTCATAGGCTATCTAAAGAGGTTTGTGAAGTTTCTAGTGGTGTATAAGAATGGACAATAGGTTTCCCAAGACCCAAGCCAACTTTCTAGGCCTTAGATAAAGCACATTTATCCAACAATGCAAGTCCATAACCCACCAAAGGGGATGGATGAAACATTATCCATCACCACTAAGAATCTTGATGTTAGGTAGTATGAATCTCTTGAAAGTATTGATGATGATGAGCCCCTCTCATTTCCTACTAGTGTCTAGGATGCCAGATGATGGTGCATGAAGGCTGAATGGGTAGCTAAAGAGAAACTTAAAAAGCCTATGGAGAAGGCACCCCTAGCATCAAATCAACCTACCCCAAAGAGGCTTAAGTTTAAGCTTAATCCATTACAATAGGTAGTTTCAGTTATGCATTATTTAAATTTTGCTATTTCATGTTTTAAAATTTTGTGGCTACTTTATGGTTTTATGTGTTAACTAGTTTTCTATGTGCTATGCTTGTAGATAAGCATTAGATTATAATAGCCCAAGCTAGTATAGAGGAAGCACAAAGTCGTGCAAAAGAGGCACTCCTAAAGCAACCTATGGTTGAAGGACTTGTCAATGATAGTGTAGATGATCTAGATGCCTTACTTGGTGAAGTGGTACCAGGTACCTCTTCCATCATCATCCCAGAGGAAGGAGAGGAGGAGAAGCCAAGTATGCCTATCCTTTAATATTTTTGTTTTTATCTCATTGGTTATCTTTGGTTGTCATCCTAACCTTTTGATGATTGTTATGCTTACAGTAGTTCCTAAACCATCAACATAGGCTCCTGTCCCTAAGTTTCACATGAAACCATGGGTAGAGACTCCAGATAAAGTGAAGTTCTTACATGGAATGGCTAAGGACATCATCAATTAATTGCATCAGGTTGCACCTGAGATAGACAAGGATTTTATTTTATGTGTCATAGTCACGATCCTTTCTTGCATTATGGCTACCTTAGGTTTTGTCTGATGGTTGTATTTTATGCTTTGTGTAGTGCCCTCTGTGGAGTGGGACCCCAACAAAGACATGGAGGTAGACTCCTTGCCTAGAATTCCCTCTAATGTGTCTAGTGTACCTATGAAGTTGTACAACACTACCACTAATTTAGCAATGTCACGTGCAAAAGCTTCCATGGTGAAGAGGTTCCAACTACAAGTTTCTAATCCATGCTATCAACATCGATCCACCAATTGTGCATCATCCCATCATCATTGCATTTTTTGTATAAAAGGTTAAACCTAGTAACATATTCATTAAAGTCCCCTCTTAACTATTGATACATAACAACTCTAATTTTAAGACTCTTAGTGAATTCATCCAAAGTTGTTTGAGCCACTGCCAGGATTTGATCATTGATGATCAAGCCCTGATCATTAACCTTGTACCTACAAGAAGTTAAATTAATGAAGTTAGGCAAGGTAATTGAGCCAAAAGCATAAAATCTTTGCAATAACCATGTTTACCCTTGTAGATGATACACGGTGCCAAATGGGTTCTAAAATAATGTGTGGGCTCTATATGCCACCATCACAATATTTTCAGTATTATACTAACTATACTTTGGCATTGTCCAGATCTCTAAAAGGTAACATGAACTTATGGCATCTTTTTATCCTCTTGTAGTCTTAAGAAGCGACCTATTAGTAATATATCTAGTAATTAGGCTAGATGCCCAAGGTAACAAGGTCTCCATAATGACCCCAGCTACATCTGCGGAAAAGTGTGATCACAACATCACACTGAAGTTCCTAAGGAGGTAGGTAAAGAGTCCCTTGTCCCAACCTAGAACCATAATGAGAGCTTCCCAGGAGGCATGTCTTGTGGTGGAGTATTGGTCTTGGGATGACCAATGTAGCACAAAAAACCAACCAGCTCTACTATGATGAGGATAGGCCTTAAGAAGACCCTACATGAAACAAAACAAAGACATTGTGACTAATTAGAATTTCCTAATAGATTAGGAAAACATCCTAGTTAGAGGTGAAATTAGCCTCTATAAAAAGCTCTAAAGTGTTTATCTAAATTGGCTTAAGGAATTCCACAAAAAGGCATTATTACAACCTTTCAAAGCAAAAATAGTACAACCTATTAGAGTTACTTAGAAAATTTAGACAAAACATCTAGTTGGAGGTGAAATTAGCCTCTGTAAAAAGCTCTAAGGTGTTTATCTAAATTAGTCTAAGTAATTTCACAAGAAAACATTATTGCAACCTCACATAACCTTGCATCATGACCAATTGAAATTTCTCAACAAATTTATAAAAAACTTCCTAAGCCAGAGGTGAAATTAGCCCCTATAAAAAGCTTTTATATTTTTATCTAAATCAGCTTAAGAAATTTCATAAAAGCATTGTCACCGTATTTCATAGCCTTTATAGCCAAAACATTATAGCTAAAACTAAGTCTTAGCCTAAATTATGCATAAATCTAGAAAAAACATCTAAGTTATGCATGAACTTGAAAAAAAACATACAAGTTGTACGTAAATTTAGAAAATAGCATCTATATTATGTATAAATTTATAAAAAAAAAAAAAGCAAGCATAAGTTTAGAAAAAGAAAACATCTAAATTATGCAAAGCATGCATAAATTTGGAAAAAACATCTAAACTATGCACAAATTTAGAAAAAACATGATAAACTTAGAAAAAGCCATGTAGCCATAGTAAAATCTTATTTAAAATAGCAAAAGCTTTTACTTTTCTAGAAAAATAAAAATTAATCATATCAACCACTTCTATTTTGGGTAATGTACTACAACCATCAGCGTTTCCTTGATTCACATAGCCATAGTAAAAAACTCACAGAAAATTCGTTGGAGCTCCAAACGAAGTGATTACACTATCATTTGAAAGAATAAGTCAAGTCCTATGTAGCCATACTTAGTAAAAATTCAAAAAATTTGCTATTTATGTAGGAAAAATTTGTCAATTTGGATAATAATCCAAAAATGCCACAAGCATCCCTATTACAGATGCCTAATAAAAAATTCATAAAAAAAAATTTTTAAGTCCAATCGTAGTGATTCCACCTCCATTGAAAAGCTGAAGACAAAGCCTAGACATGACTAGAAAGTAGCAAAAATATTTTCTATTTTCTTATAAAAATTTCACAAATTTACATGAAATTACAAAAGCAGTACAAACAACCTAACTACGCAACATTAGGAAAATAGCCATAACTTCCTCATTTCAAAGTTATATTAAACAAGACAAAAACCATAAGAAAGCTTAAAAAAAAGGCTAAAAACTCATCATCTTTACATTTACAAATGTGCATCTATTTTACCAAGAAAAATACACAAATTGTCTTGCTTTTTCATACCAAAACTTCAAAAATCTCAAAGCCTAAATTTCATATAGCCACTAGGATAGTCAAAATAACCAAAACCATTGAAACCCATTTAAATTCACATCAAAATAATGGGGTAGGATTTTGTTAAAATTTAATTTTAACAAATCCTAAGGCCTAGATCAAAAAAAAATGGCTATGCCCCAAAATTTTGGGAAAAAAGCATGAAACAACAAGCCCTATTTTCAAAATCAAATCTAAAAAAGCTAAAGCAATGAAACAACTATAGATCTACATGGAAGCAACCAAAATAGGAGATGAGATTTTATCAAAATTTCATTTTAATCCCTCTACTAAAGTAGATATGAAAAAATGGCCTTAACATCTAGGAAGTAAAAAACTGAAGAAATCACATAAAACAAAGGCAAAAATAAGTAGAATTGCCTACCTTGGAGCAATGATAGATGGGACCTGAATAGAGATAGGCCTAGGAACCTTTGAAAACTCACTAGAATGCTCATCCATCTTCTAAATTGTAGGATTTTTACTCTTTTCCCCTTGCTACTTGGATGCCATGGTAGGCTCAATGTTGAGGATGATGGAAATTATAAGGAGATAGGAGTTCTATGCTAACTGCAAGGGAGATGGAAGGCTTCCATGTTAAAGATTGGTTGGAATCTCTCTACCAAAGCTCTCCTTAAATGCATTATTGCTAATGTCACTATACCACTTTCACATTCATGTCATGAGGATACCCTCATCCTAAAGTTTGGTGATGTGACATCAACACAAGAGTGGCTAAAGGGGCAAGCACCTGGATACATTTAATCAAACATTTACTGTGCAGGTTTGGTCAATGTATTTATGGCACTTATTCCTTCCATTCCTACTGTGGAGATGCTACATGTCATCAACACCTTTGATGGGGAGGTTGGTTACTTTAGCACCACCATCTAAGGTGTTTAGGTGAACATGGACGTAGGTGCTAGCCTCTTTTGTGTCTTGTTTAGTGTCCCTACTAATGAAGCAAAGGTTTCCACTAGGATAATGAGGGAATTGAGCCATCATGAGGAAATTCTAGAGTGGCTTGGTGCCAACATGGGGCACTCTAGAATTTTCATGGATAACTTCATGAACCCTGATGTAAAGGAATCATATCCTTTGTTTAGGTCTCATGCATTCCCCAAACTACTATCACCAAAGAAGGTAATCAGCCTAGCATGGGGGTGGACATTTAAGAAGGTCTTGATGGAGGACATCAAATTTGATTGGGCTACTACTTTGGCTACTGGGCTTCGAAAGGAGATCTTTAGATTCCATGTTGACACCTCTATGATAATCCATATGCACTTGAATTTTTCACAGGCTATCTAAAGAGGTTTGCAGAGTTTCTACTGGTGTATAGGAATGGATGATGGATTTCCCAAGATCCAAGCCAACTTTCTAGGCCTTGGACAAAGCACATTTATCCAATAGTGCAATCCTAGAACCCACCAAAGGGAATGAATGAAACATTATCCATCACCACTAAGAATCTTGATGTTAGGTAGTATGAGTCTCCCAAAAGTACTGACGATGATGAGTTCCTCTTGTTTCCTACTAGTGTCTAGAATGCTAGATGATGACACATGGAGGATGAAGGGCTAGCTAGAGAGAAACTCAAAAATCCTATGGAGGAATCAGCCCCAACATTAGATCAACCTTTCTTGAAGAGGCCTAAGTTTAATCTTAAGGAATCATAGCAGGAAATTGTAGGTCTGCTTTGTTTAAATTTGGCTATTCCATGTTTTAAAATTTTGTGAATACTTTATGGTTTTATGTGTTAACGAGTTTTCTATGTGCTATGCTTGTAGATAAGCATCAAGTTATAGTAGCCTAAGCTACTGTGAAGGAAAAACAAAGGTGTGTAAAAGAGATACTCCTAAAGAAACCTATGATTAAAGGACTTGTTGTTGATGGTGTAGATGATTTAGATGCCTTGTTTGGTGAGGTATTACCAAGTACCTCTCCCATCATCATCCCAAAGGAAGAAGAGGAGGAGGAGCCAAGTATGCCTATGAATTAACATTTTTGCTATTTAATTGGATATCTTTGGCTGTCATCCTAAACTTTTGATGATTGTTATGCTTACAATAGTTCTTGATCCACCAACACAAACTCCCATACCTAATTTTCATGTGAAACCATGGGTAGAGACTCCATACAAAGTGGAGTTCCTATGTCGCATGGCCAAGGACATCATCGATTGATTACATCAAGTTACACTTGAGATAGGTCAACGTTTTATTTAATGTGCTTTAGTCATGGGAATTTCTTGCATTATGGTTATCTTAGGTTCTACCTTATGGTTGTATTTTATGCTTTGTGTAGTACCATCTATGGAGTGGGATCCTAGTAGAGACATGGAGGTAGACTCCTTGCCTAGACTTTCCTCTGATGTGTCTAGTGTACCCATGAAGTTGTACAACACTACCACTGATTTAGCAATGTCATGCACAAAATTTTCATGAGAGCTATAGAGGTCCAATGAATTCCTATGGGAGGAAGTTGTGGCCTTGAGGGAAAAGACTCAAACGTAGGAGGATAAAATTAGGAATCTCCAAGACCATAAAGCCTTTGTGGAAGCCTAAGTGGCTAACTCAGGGGAGTTATGGACTAAGGAGATCACATGGGTCCACTGCTAGCATGTTGTTTAGGACAAAGTAGTGGTCCTACAAGATATGGTGGAACAACATATGCATATGAACCTAATCTCCTAGAAGGTTATGGACTAGAAGGATTACTACGCTTAGGTCTTGGAATGGGGCAAGACACAAAAGGCCCACGAGCATTAGTATAAGGCTGATCGTGGGGCCTACATAAAGTGGCTTAAGGAAGAGTTAATTAAATGACATAAGAGAGATTTATTCATTTAGGGGATCTATGCAGAGAGTTCTTATTGACTTTTCAAAAGTACTCTCAAGGTGGAGCAATCCCCTACTCTTCATATCACCACAATTGCAAGTGAGACCTCTGTAACTACTACTACTCATGAGCCTCCTACTTAGACTCCTATAGATAGGTTGAGCATTCCTTTTGCAATTGATCTTGGGGATGTTGACTAGGACAACATGACAGAGGACTAGATCCTCCATCATTTTGAGGAAAGCCTTCTCCATCTACCCCTAAAAGTAATGGAGCTGAAATCTTCCTAGGTTTGATATATTTTCTATTTTAATCATTATTTTAAGTTATGATTTCTGATATGGATTACTAACTAGCTATATGTTATTGCATTTTAGGCCTTGGGAGACATTGGTGGCCCCAGGGGTGAGAGTGGGAATGATCCACCACTTCCTCCTTTGGATGCCACTCAGTAGCCTTCTTCAGTTTAGCTTGTTTTTGTTTTTATGTTGATGGCTATGATTAGGCAAGACTATGTTGTAGATCATTGTTATTCTTTGACATTATTGCTACACAATTGTGGCCATGGCTATGTGCGTTATGGACACTTTAATTTTAAATTTAAATATTTGGTTTTATTTGTGGTTATATGCATCTATAGTAAATGTTATAAACATGGCTATATTGACATTTTGGTTGTAACATTAAATTGATGTGATAATAGGCTACAAAAAAGGAGATATAATAATAAAAGGAACATTTTCTAATTTTAGGCCATTGCAGGCACAGGTTATATAGTTTTGCCAGTTTAAGGCCATGGTGGGCTATCATGCCAATTTAAGGTCTTAGCAGACCATAATGCCAATTTAAAATCTTAGTGAATGCAATGCTAGTTTAAGGTCTTAGTAGACATGGTCTGGAACAGACACGTTTTTGATATTTAAAACATAAGTAAAAAATAAAGAAAGGTTGTAGCAAATATGTAAAAATTCAAAAAAATATAGACTACATGCATTAGGCTATGTGTGTAAAGTGTAAAACAAAAATTGCATATGTAATAGAATATAAATAAAAGGTAAGCCTATATAGCTATCAGTACATCTAGTCATAGAGGCATGGGAAGGTTAATCTAAACTTCACTTATGCAGATTCTTCCTAATCTTTGCAAGATTAGGGAGTGAGTAAGGCCTACTCTACACAAGCTTATATTTGTCATCCCCTTCACTTACGATGTTAAAAGGGAGTTCATCCTATAATGTATCCCATTGTCTTTCATTGTCATCATTGGATGTCTTGGGTTTTTGCTCTTCATGGCTAGGAGCTTCTTCTTGAAGCTCTACTTCACACCCCTATTCCATTTTTATGTTGCTGACAACTAAGGTATCTACATTATCATCATGAATGATGATTTCACCTTCTTCATAAAGAAGGTGAATTTCTTAATGGATGGGCAAGGACACATTTCGTAACTAAGCCAACCATGAACTTTCCAAGATCAAGTTAAATCCTGGTATCTCTTCCACCACCAAGAAGTGTGCGGTTGTAGGGAATTGTTCTCTAGCTACAAAATCCAAGGAGATAGACCCCTTGATGTCAACTCTTGATCCATTGAAGGACTTAAGAGCTACAATGGTTGTAGGTTGTACTTGCTCAGTTAAGCCCAAGCATTCAATGATCGTGCATGGGATGATGTTAGTTGTAGCTCCATCATCAACATGCACTCGATGTATTTTAAATTATCCTATGCATATAGTTATGAATAAAGGGGACATAGTCACTTCTCCATTTTATGGATTAACCTCAATTTCACTATCAAAAAATGTTAAGGCTATTGATTTCTTGTTCCCTAGTGATGGAGAAATCATCACCACATGGATGTCTTCCTCATTAGTAGAAATATCCTCACTAATGGGTATGGAGGTCAACATTTTGACTAGTGCCTCACGATGTGTGATGAAGGTCATGATTAAATCATACAAGCTTTGGATTATGTTTTTTGGTTTAAGGAATTTCCTAATTTGGTCCATTGCAGTGAGGAAGTTTTGGTCATTGGTCATGGGCTTGTCAACTTGGTTGTGTTTTACTTCCTCCATGTGTCCCAAAATGAAAACTTCAACTTTAAGCTATGACTATTGTGCCTCTTTTTGTTTGTTTTTGTTATGGGCTTTTGTATCCTCCTATGGCTTGTTGGTTGAAGGAGATGAGGAATAGGAGGTCATGGGTATAGCCAAAATGGGAGTGGGCTTCGATGGACGCACTTCCTTTCATGCCTCCATATGCTTATCTCTCTTGTTGTTAGGCTTTTTCTTATGCTTCCTCCCTTATTTGGCTATAGTTTTTTGGTTGTTAGCTATTGGTTGTAAGGAAGAGGTAGTAGCATTGGCCACCATAGGGGGTTGTTGTATAGTTGATTAGGCTATGGCTATTTGGGTTGTATTGGGTTGGAAGACCTTGATGACAAAAGATTTCCTTAGAGGCATTCGTGATGGTACTCTCATAACAAAGGAAGATCTTGAGCTATGGGAAGTTGAAGAAGCTCTTTCATTGTAGAGGGGTACGTGAATCATGAATGGTTCTCTTGTACGTCTTTGATTGTCATCAATGTTGAATGTTGAAATAACACAGGGGCTATCATTAGCATTCAATGGATCTTCGTATACATGCATCGACTAATTTTATGGTTGAACTAGGTCAAAAGCATCTAAGACCAGTTCTTCCCTATCTATCATCCTTTGCAAGTCATCCTTTAGTACAAGGTATAAGTCTATATCATGACCAGACAATTGATGATAATGGCAAAAGTGGTCTAACTTAAAGTATTTAGGAAACTAGGGATCATCCTTCATTGCCCGAGTTGGATCTTTGGCTATTTTGCATAGTCGCTCATGTTTCATTTGAGAGGCTTTGTCATTTGTTTATGTTGTATGCATCCATTTCTTAATATTTGGTCTAACAAAATGGATGGTTTTAATGATAATGTAGTGTATTTAGACTTGTCCTTACCTTTGAAGTTAGATCTACCTAGTGTCGATGTATTGGTCCTAGTAGTTGATGATTGGTTATTGCAGTCATTGGTGGGGGCCTTCGATGGGTTGACCTTTGGCCCTTGGTCTATGATCTCGGTTTCCTTGGTTACAATTGCTACAGTAGTGTTGTTTTGTTTGCTCTTTTCTTTATCTCTTCGAGTGTGTTGGCTTTTATATGATATATAGGCTAGATCATGGCTGACCTCCACGGCATCCTCAATATTTTTAATTTGTGAGAATGCTTGGCTAAGAGATCGTGGATCAAGGTAGTAGAGTTTGAACTTGATGAAGTCATTAACTACTCCCTTGAATATGTCTCACAAGTGGGCTTCAACTATGGGCTTTGGTATTTCATTCAGCAATCCATTCCACCACTAAATAAATTTTTGTACAGGTTGTAAGGACCCCTACTTGACCTTCATTAATTGGTCAATCATTTTGTTAAGCTTTAAGTTATACTTGAAGCATTTGATAAACTAGGCTATTAAGTCCTATAAAGAGGATATGGATCCTCTAGGCAATGCACAATACCAATCAAGTGCTTTCCCAATCAAAGACATAGGGAAAATCCTCATGATGGTATGAGGCAATGGCTACAAGAGCAAACATTCATATTAAAAGGTAATAAGATGAGCATTAGGATCACCTTCTTCATTATATTTACTAAATTATGGAATGGGGATACCATGAGGAAGTGTCAAAGGTGGGACTACAGGACTTATGGGATCATCTTGGTAGAACTCTATAATCTTAACAATTTGTGTGGTAAATTCTTTAAGCCTCTTCAACTCCTCCGTTAGGTCGTGGATCATTTGGAAGGCTTGATCCAAGCCTTGTAGTGGCCCCATAGGTTGCATGGTTTGTACTTAAGGCATTTGTTGTAAATCTTATGGCCTCATTATGGGTTGAATGACAAAAGGAAAAGGTTGCACTATGGTTGTGGCTTGTGGGCTAAACAAAGAAAAAATATGTTTGTGCCAATAATTGAGACACAAAAGGGACAAATGTGGTGTGTGATCCTGTGTTGCTTGGGTCTCATGGTGGATCCCATGTAAGTATTCAAAAAAATTTTGATGTAAAAGCCACCATTGATGGTTTTACATATCAAGACTATGTTGCAAATAGCATTGATGTGTTATAGTTTGTTGTTTGTGGCATTGACTAAGTGTGATTTGTGGCTACAACTGATGTGGGATCTGTCGTAGTAGGGTATGGAGGACTGGAAGATGGTGGCACCATACCCATGAGAAAACAAAAGCATTAGGGGAAGGTTCTGTGACTTTGGGGATGTTTGTTGAAATAGTTCTCCAAGGATGTTTTCAAGCTTAGATTCTACCTTAAATTCATCCTCCTCTTCCTATTGTTCCCAAAAGGTAGGCTTGTCATCTTCCTCTTCTACAGCAATCAATTAGGCTATGATGCTAGAATATACATCATTAAGAGGAATTTCTTCATACAGGGATGTGATGTACTCTTTCCCACCCCTATGTATGAGCTCAAACTCCCTTTTGGCCTTGGCTTCAATTAGTGGAATTAGCATGCCTACCTATATTTTGGCACAAATGAAGTTATAGTGATCTTCATGAATGGCTGCAAAATCAGGACTCTCCCCTATAACTCTCAAAGATCACCTACACTCAATGATAGCAAGGTCTTTGGGATCATACACCCTCATGACACGTTGGTTATGATCTTCACCAATGAAGGTGAAGGGTAATTTGGTGGAATTTCAAAAAGACATTATTATAATCCTGAGAATTGCTTAAAATAGGCTATAAATGGTAAAATAGAAGTAAATTCTAGTGAATGGAATTCAAAAAATATTAAAGAAAATAAAAATGACAAAAAATGATGTAGTTACTAGAATTAGTAAGTGAGGGATGAGGGGGGTTTACCCCTTTACCAAAAATGGAATATTGGAAATGTTGGCTTCAAACCTCACCCAAGTTGGCCTTCCAATTGCCTCTATGCTGGGTATGGTAGGGGGGGAAAGAAGGAGGTGAGATAATGAAAATCTCACATCTTCTTACTCCAACATTGGAGAGAAGAAAAAAAGTTTGAAGGCCAAAATGAAAACTTGGTATTTTCCAAAGATGGTTTTGGCAAACTGTCAACTTTTACCAAGGCTTGCTTGGTACGGAAACTAATGTTAGTTTAGTGGAAAATAACATAGCAACAAAAATTAAATGGTTATTAAAGCTTCCACACTAGCTTTGCTCTAGGAATTAACAATACATGTTGTGAAATTCTAACACCCAAACCACCTCTAGCTTCCATGCTAAGGTTTTTGCTAAGGAGGGTAAAGGCAACATTGGATTCCTTGGGATTTTTAACTAGAAAATGGCTTTCAACTTAAAAAAAAAGTACATTTGGTTATAAAATTGGTTTCAAACACCATCAACACTAGCCTCCCAACTACTTCCACACTAGGTATGACAAAGGGTAAAAAGAAGGGGGGGTGAGATTATGGGAATCTCACACCTCCTACATCAATGTTCATGGGGAGGGGGGTGGGGGTGGGGAAGACTAAAAGAAAAAGTCAAAAGTTAGTATTTTTTTCACTAAAATTGGTTTTAGCCAACTGCCAATTTTCTCAGCTTGAAAAGGGGGGGGGAGGGTGGGAAAGCCAACTCATGGATAAGTTGAACCACCCACTTTAGAAACTAGAGAATAAAGTTTTGGCAATAAAAGGAAAATAGGGAAAATAGATATCAACATTAGCTTTGAGCTATAAAATTCATAGCAAGAGCTGTGAAAAGCCAAAACCCAACCACCTACAACTTCCACACTATAGTTTTGTTCATAGGGGGGGAAAGATCAACATTGATTCTTCAAAAGGTTTTGGCTGCAAAAATCAAGAAAAAGCTTGCATATTGCAATAAAAATAATAGATCTAGTTATAGAATTTAGGCAAAGCCCCTCCTTCTAGCACTAAGAAAAACTGTTACGACCAAAAACCTTTATCGTTGGAAGAAAACCAAGGATCCTCCATGCAAGTAGTATACCAAGCCCCAATTCCTAGGGCCTCCACAAGAGAAATGGGATTCAAGGTGCCCTAGCCAGTCCAACAAATCAACCAATGTCTTATGAGATGAAAAACTTTGGAATATAAATAGATTTAAATAATGCACAGATAATAAATTTATTTTTGAACAGAAAACTCAAAACTTAAAACTTTATTGAGAAAGAATAAAGAATAAGTTTGAGATATGTGTACAAATGGTGCTTGGATGAGCAAAAAGGGGGTTCACTTGTGCAGGATTTTAAAGGCCATTGAAGCTTATGTGATCTACTCCATGATCTGGATGCTAAGCTATTCTTAATGCTATCAAACCTTCCTTCACTACTGCAACCTCAAATCTACAAGTTGGGTCATAACTGGGGGATGAGAAAAGTAAAAAATTTAGATGCCAAGTTGCTCCACGTTGGGGTTTGGAGTCCCAGAAGTGTAGTGTTGACATCAAAAATCCACCAAATCTTAAGGCCACAATGTTTCCACACTAGGATTCAAGAAAATGCAAGTATGAAAACTTGCAAGAGCTCTTAAGTGCTTGAAAATGCCTCAAGTGTGGAATTGTATGTATGCAAATTACTTTATAATACTACCCTTGCTTGGAATTGCTAAACCATGTAAGTGTTAAATCTTATAAAAAATGCTAAACTTTGTCCAAAATTGCTAAACAAAAAATGCTTAGCTTGCTTAAAATTTTGGAACCTCTAAATGGAGTTGGAGGCTAGTTTGTATAGGTTCTTTGGGCCATGAATGGGGCTGCAAATTGGCTATGATTTGGTTGCAAATTGGCTATGATTTGGTTGCAAATTGGCTATAAAATGGTTGCAAATTTGCTACAAATTTAGGTGAAATGGATGCCCAAATTTGGGGGCTTACCATACATAGTAAGTGCTTCCCCCCATGGCCATTCTGTTTACTATAAATAGTAACTGGGGGCACACCTTCCACATTGGAGATGAATCTTCCACACTAAGCTCTCCACCATGCTTATTGAAGTGGCTAGTCAATGTTGAATTGCATGACATAATGAATATTTGGTTTTGTGGCTTCCACACTAGGGGATTGAATTTTTCATGCTAGGAATGAAGCTTCCATGCTGGGGGGAAGTTTCCACATTGAGGGGGGAAAGTTTTCAAAACCCTCATTCTTCCATGCTAGGGGTAGGTGAGATCTACCCTCCTACATGTGTTTCTAGCTTAGAAAAATGTATACCCCTAAAAAAACCCATCACTTTTTCTTTTTTGGCATTCCAAAAGGCATTTTTGACACTAGCACAAACCACACCCCCCCACCCCCCCCACATAAGGATCTAGTCTTTTATATGGATACTATTGCCTCGGTGGTGGCATGGCCCATGCTTGTGGCTATTGCCACTACTATTGGTGTTGCTTCTACAATTGAGGGTAAGCTCCACTTGGGTAGTAAGTTGGCTAGACAAGTTGTCTGAGATTACCTTGAGGGTAAGGTAACCATCTTGGCATATGCTTTTTGACAAATCTTAGGTTGAGTGCATATGTCCCAAACTCTTTTTAGTGGACCATAACAAGATAACATCCCTTAGGATATTTATACTGACATAGCTTTCATCCTTTCTCGTCTTCTAAACTAGAGTTAGTACACTCCTCAATTAAAGAAACTTTTCCTTTCTGCTTATATCCTTCTTGTCCATAGTCTCTTCTCTTCTTCTTATCTTTTCCTTTATTGAGTGCTTGTTCAATTCTTTCTTCTACGATCTTTAGGGTTGTAGCGAACTTTTCATCCACCAAGTCCTACATATTCTCTACAGTTGTTGCTATATCATAGACATATTTTTGGATGGATATATTTTTCTTTTGAATCACATCTTTCAAGGTCTCTTCTTCCTACTTGTCACACATTCATACATCTCATTTTTTGATTGATGGATCTCAATTATACTCTTCAGCTAATTCTCTCTTTTTCAACTCATCTTCCTATTTTGCCACTTGGTCTATTAACCTTTAATTCTGATGGATGGGCATCTTATATAATCTTCCTTGGATGTAGACCCCAAGGATTTCTTTGGTTTTATTCCTTAATCCATTGATTATGTGCCTAAGTTTTTCCCTTTCTGAGAATCCATGCCCTACGCGTCTATGCAAAAAGAATAGTATCTACCGAGTGTTGCATCAAGGGCTTCGTGTATCCCTTGCTTTCATCCTTGGATTTTCTTTTTGAGATTAGACACTCTTAAATAAGTTTGATATTTATCATTAAAAATTTTGTGCATATGATGAGTAACTTAGGAAACAACTTGATCTTTTGCTAATTACTTTCAATATTTTGAAGGACACAAGCATCATGGAATGCTTAAAGGTGATTTTGTGGATCTATGTTATATCCTCATTCAAATTAAAAAATATTATTCATATCTAGTCATTTTGTGTGACTATCCATCACATGCCTAGTGAAAATATACATAGACTCTCTAATTTTTATCATAGGATTCTTCATAGTTGTCGGGTTCGTAAGCTCTATTATAGTGGTAACCCCTCTAATGCTCATAACACTCTCTATCTTCATGCCTATTTCTATCCCTTCGTCTTTAATAATCATTTTTTTCATCATTAGAATACCTTCTTCCATACTCCTCTCTCTCTCATAATCTCTTTTGTCTCTCTCTGTCATGATCTCTCAATCTGTGTTCCTTCCTATTAGACTTCATAGATAACTACAAAGAGGAAGATGAAGTAGTCAAAGAATGGTGCTTGGTGATTCTCCTTCTATAACTTCATGATTAATCCTATTTTGATTCTATAAAAGCTCTATGCCTTGAGCTCTATCTAGGTCTAAAGTCTCTTGTATGTTTACCAAGGTCCTCTACTAGAGTTAACTTTAGCATGATGTCAGCCAGATCTTTCATATGTATTACCAATGTGTGGGAGTGAGATCCATGAGTTTGATAAAAAAAATTTAGCTTAGAGCAAAATGCCTTTTATTTCTTTTAAGAAAACTATCTAAGGTATCTTCTTTCCTTTATCATGTTCATGCTAGGCTTTTATGATGACATCCCTTCTTACCTAAGCCTTCGTTGGCTAGTATGGCCTTGTCATGTTCTTTGTGACTTGATAGCTCTATTTTTCATGACTTATGTTGGCCTTCAAAAGGGCTTCTTAAAAGATCAATGGAATGGAACACTCTAGTGGTAGAAATATCTTTCCCTACAAGTCTCTCCATCTAAGTTGTTCATCCTATTGAAGAATGAATGTAAAATTAGGATACTATGGATCAATGTGAGCATAAGTAATTCTTGTCTACATTGGTGCACTCCAATCTTCTTCATCATGTGTTCTATCATGATTTCTTTGAACTTCTTTGGTAGGTGATTTTTCTTTAAGTGTTGAAGCCATGTTATGTGTTTGACACTTAATTGTATGTATATTGATAAATCATGTTTTTCATCACTCCAATATCGAGGTGGCCACGATATTAGGTACACGATATTGGGTATGCGATATCATGGCCATCCCAATATCGGAGTGATGAAAAACATGATTTATCATATCCCCATGACTAATTGAAAACTCATCCTCAAGTACAAAAGAAGAATAACAAGTCTCTTACAAAATATAATAGGGGATGTGGACTTATTTGACTAGCATGCATAGTGACATAGAGAAAATAGACAAATACAAAAGTGCCCAAGCATACAATATGATAATGGTGTATAACATTGGGTATTCATGACAATAGGAAAGAACACCAATGGATCCAAAGAGCATCCAACCCCTCTTGGAAATAGAAGAATGAGGGAGAGGTAGAAGAGATCCAGCAATCATGAATAATCTCCCATGAGTGATATAGTTGCATCCTCCTTGGTGATGATAGTCTAGCTTCCAGTCCATGCTTCCCACTGCAATCACAAAAAAAGCAAGGATTAGTATTTATAGTGTGATAAATAATGGTTGAGTACCTTGTCTCATCAGTGATTTTATCTAGCTAATTTGTGATTGTGATAGATTGGTTACTTGATGTTTTCAGTGGAAAGACTGATGAATGGGTTAAATAAGAGAAGTGATCCATACAATTCAAAAAAATCTTAACACAAGGAATACTGGAAAGAGGGTATTCACAACAATAAAAAGATGTTCATTACAAATAGTTGTGAAGGTGCACACAATTGGATGACATGGATGGGGTAAATAAAAAGAATTTGATTGTAACAATGTCTAAGGGTAAAGAACCTAACTTAACCAAACCAAAAAATATGCAAGTGGGTCCTTCCCAAAGTAGGCATAGGTCTTTTATGCCCTTGCATAACTTCAAACCAAGGAGTCCATGGACAACATGGATGATTAATGGTTATGGAAAGTTAAGTACAAAAATCCAAAAGTAATTGACTGAGAAACTCGACACATAAAACTGGAAATGAGGTGAGATATGAAAAGCATAGATGGATGACAGAGAGAGTAGAATGGAGTTCCTAATTATGGTCACATATAGTCCCTTGTGGAATTTATGATTAATTGACTTGGTAGGATCCTTCCTCAATCCAAATCAAAACCAACCACATTCAGTGACTTTGCATCGACATTCTAAGGCAAGTCCATCCCCTGAGAAATAAGAATGCTACCATAAAACAACCACCATTCCAAATTGAAGTGGAGGTAGGAAGTGAGAAAGGGCCTTATTTAGAGGAGACAAGAAAAGTCTCATAACTAGTGCTTGTAGCCCTTTTATTTGGGCTAAGGGTTGTGTTTTGAATTTCCATGTTTTTTTTTAATGGGAACCACACCATGCAAAGACCCATGCATTTTTCACATTTATTTTGTCCAAGGGTTTTGCTTTAAATCCTCTTCTTTTTTTTTATGGGAACCACACCATGCAAAGAGCCATGCATTTTTCGCATTTATTTTGTCCAAGGGATGTGCTTTGAATCCTCTTTTTCTTTTCTTTTCTTTTTTTGTGATGAGGATCACACCATGCAACGACTTATTGGACTTCCTATTATGAAATGACATGAAATGATGAGAAGCTTACAAGAACACTCCTACATATAGGAAAACAAAAAAAATACAAAGAATACCACATCCCTTTGAAGCTACACCCTATCCAAACCTTTCATCCCTTCCCAATTCTGGAAACTACACAAGTCACCAGTTTATTAAAGTTGTATTAATGAAGAAGAGACTGCATGCTTCCAAAACAAGAAAAACCATAGAGTATGTGGATGGGTGGATGATGTGGACTCACTGCCTATTACATGAAAAGAAACCATGTCCCAGTCCCACTTGTGGAATGCAATTATATGGTTAAGTGTGACTGAGGCATAAGATTTTTATTATTTTGTGTTTTTCTAGAATTACTCACCTAGAATAAGAATAAAAGTAAGAGTGATTAACTACTAAGTAAACTATAGTCTAATCTAGCCTAACACAAGTAACCGTTTCCACTTCCCGAACACATCCTGAACTTTGTGCGAACACTACTAGGCTATCAAATGCTAATTGTTTCTAAGCTACCAAGTGTCACACGTATGCTTGAAGGGGTCATGCTTGTGTAATTTAATGGCTTGCTTAATTGATCAAAATTCATTGCTACATAAATAACATTAATGTAACTTGTAGGAGATAACAATATGTAAATGCATAAGAAAGAAAATCTCAAGTGCTACAAGGAATGGATCAAAGAGCTCGTCTTTATTGCCAAAACAATGGTGTGCTCAGGTACATCAATGCTTGAATAAAGATCCATTTACACTTAGCCCTCCTGCTACAGGCACTTGGAAAATATTCTAACTTTCAAATGGAAAACTACAAGAGCTTCACTACTGACTACTAAAAACTTACTCCCAACTATCTACCTAGGTGTTGTATTTATAGACCCAGGAGTAACCCTATGATATCGAATGTATGATATTGCATCATGGGCCACGATATCGCGTACTCGATATCATGTACCCAATATCGTGACCACTCCAATATTGAAGTGATGAAAAACATGATTTATCATACCCCCATGAATGAATGAAAACTTGTCCTCAAGTATAGAAGAAGAGGAATAAGTCCTTTACAAAATACAATAGGGATTGTAGACTTATTTGATTAACATGCAGAGTGACACAAAGAAAGCAAACAAATACAAAAGTGCCCAAGCATATAATATGACAATGGTGTATAACATTAGGTATTCATGACAATAGGAAAGAACACCAACGAATCCAAGGAGCATCCAACCCCTCTTGGTAATAGAAGAATGAGGGAGAGGGAGAAGAGATCCAACAATCATGAATAATCTCCCATGAGTGATATGGTTGCATACTCCTTGGTGATGATAGTCCCAATTCCATTCCATGCTTCCCACTGTAATCACAACAAAACCAAGAATTATTATTTATGGTGCAACAGATAATGGTTGAGTACCTTGTCTTGTCGATGATTTTATTTGGCCAGGTTGTGATTGTGATAGATTGGTTGCTTAATTTTGTTAGTGGAAAGACTAACAAATGGGTTAAATAAAATAAGTGATCCATACAATTCAGAAAAAACTTAACACAAGGAATACTAGAAAGAGGGTATTTACAATAATCAAAAGAGGTTCATTACAAATAGTTATGAAGGTGTGTACAATTGGATGACATGGATAGGGTAAATAAAAAAAATTGATTGTAACAATGTCTAAGGGTAAAGAACTTAACTTAACCAAACTAAAAGATATGCAAGTGGGTTCTCCCTAAAGTAGGCACAGGCCTTTTATGCCCTTACATAACATCAAACCAAGGAATCCATGGGAACCATGGATGATTAATGGTTATATAAAGTTAAGTACAAAAACCCAAAAGTAACTAACTAAGAAACCTGACACATCAAACCAAAACATTAAATAAAAACATGAAATTGGTAGTGAGGTGAGGTATGAAAAGTATAGATGGATGATAGAGAGAGTTTAATGGAGTTCCTAATTATAGTAACATATAGTCCCTTGTGGAGTTTGTGATTAATTGACTTGGTAGGATCCTTCCTCAGTCCAGATCAAAACCAACCACTTTCAGTGACTTCGCATCGACATTCTAAGGCAAGTCCATCCCTTGAGACACAAGAATGCTCCCACAAAATAACCATCATTCCAAATTAAAGTGAAGGTAGGAAGTGAGAAAGGGCCTTAGCTAGAGGAGACAAGACAAGTCTCATAACCAATGCTTGTAGCCCTTTTATTTGGTCTAAGGGGTGTGCTTTGAATTTTCATGTTTTTTTTTCTTGAATGGGAACCATACCATGTAAAGACCCAAGCATTTTTTTCATTTATTTTATCCAAGGGATGTTTTTTTTTTTTTTGATGAGGACCACACCATGCAAGGACTTATTGGACTTCCTATTGTGAAATGACGTGAAACAGTGAGAAGCTTATGAGAACACTCCTGCACATAGGAAAATAGAAAAACACAAAGAATACCACATCCCTTTGAAGCCACACCCTATCCAAACCTTTGATTCCTTCCCAATTCCAGAAACTACACAAGTCGCCAATTTATTAAAGTTGTATTAATGAAGAAGAGACTACATGCTTCCAAAACAAGGAAAACCATAGAGTATGTGAATGGGTGGATGATGTGGGCTCACTACCTATTAGATGAAAAGAAACCATGTCCTAGTTGTCAGTAATGACATTCAAAGTCAAAAACCAGACATCAATAATCAAATTACAAATAAAGCATACCATCACCAAGTAGTGCATTACCATTGTACCTACCACTTTATTAGCAGAAAAAGTATAGAAACACATCAAACATAAACAAGCATAACCATAAAAGAAAGTAAAAGAGTAGACAATAGATACTAAATATATTAACATTAGTGTCAAACAAAAACTGAGAAAAGACCAATAACCTTAAAAATAAAAATATGTAAAATAAAGATGTAAAACAAAGAAGATGAAAACAAAAAGTTGTAAACCCAAAAATGTGTAAAAAAAGGTCAAAAACTAAGGAGATTCCAAAGGTGTTAGTATGGGTGGCCATCTCCCCCATGACTAAGTTGGAAGTGAGAGATCTAAAAGATTGAGTGTGGTTGTTCACCTGATGAGGTGTTTGTTGCATTGGTTGGCTTGAGTTCATGGAAAGGTTTTATTTGTTGAATGTTAACTAGTTGTTTCTTATTTGGGCTATCAAGTTTGTAGATGATCATGGCCCTAGATGGAAAAGTCTCATCAATAATGTAAGGTCCTTCCCATAATGTTTGTAATTTGGTTTGTTGGGATACATGTGTAGGATTCTAATAAAGAACCTTGTCTCTTGGTTAAAATTTTACTTTTCTTATTCTGAGGTCATGGCATTTCTTATTGAATGCCTTATGCATTTTTTTGGGTGACAGGGCCATTAACCGATTTTTTTTTCCAATAAGTTGAGACTCATTAATCGTTTTTTCTATGCTAGACTTAGATCTAGGTCAAGGTCACAGGCTGTAGAGAGTGTATGGAGCTCGGATTGGATGGAAAATGTTAGTATTTTTCCATACATGAGCTCATAGAGAGAATAACCTATGGGAAGCTTCCATGTGGAGTAATAGGCCCAGAGGGCATCATTTAATTTAGTGTTCCAATCCCTTCGGTATTTGCTAATGGTACACATTAAAATTTTTGTAATCTCCTGATTAGTGACCTCAACTTGGCCATTAGCTTGGGGGTGATATGGAGTTGTGAGTTTATGTTCAACCCCCAAACGTTGCATTAGCTTCTAGAACATGGCATCTATAAAATGAGTTTCATTTTTAGAAATTAATGCACGAGGTACACCAAACCTATTTACAATGTTTTGTTATATAAACTGAGCAGCAATGGTGGATGTACAGTCGACGACTACTGCTACTTCTACCCACTTAGTACAATAGTTAACTACAATGATTATATATGTCTTTCCATTTGATAAAGGTGCAATGGGATCCATAAAGTCAATGCCCTAGATGTTGAATGGTTCAAGAGGTTGTATCCATTGTTGTGGTCCCTCCATTCAAGCTGTCATTCCACCATCCCTCTGGCAACAATCAAAAGCATGAATGAATTAATGTGCATCCCTAAAAATTGTTGGCCAATAATACCCCACCATGAGGATTTTTATGGTCATGCATCTCCCAGCATAATAGTCCCCATAAGGACCTTTGTGAGCATCCCGAAGAGCACACAATTGATTTGTATTAAGGACACACCAACGTACTAGGCCATGAGAGCAAACTTTGTAAAGGTTTTCATTAATCTCCATCAAATATTTGACCTGGTGAAGAAACTATTATTTCTTTCTAGCATCTAGCCCTTGTGGAAATTCTTTCTTGAGCAAATAAGTGAGGATGATGTCATACCATTTTGGTTGATTGGGCATTTGTGCATTGATAGCACCTGCAAGGAGAGATTCATCAGGGAATTAATTAGATAAAGGATTGTCTTTCTCCTTATCATTCCATCTTAGTCACAATAAGTGATCTGTGACCACATTCTCCACACCTTTACAATCTACCATTGTGAAATCAAATTCCTACAAAATCATGATCCACCATATGAAACGGGGGTTCACCGTTGGCTTGTTCATTAGAAATCCAATGGTGCTATGATCGGTGTGCACAAACACTTTGTAGACAAACACATAGTGCATAAACTTCTCTAAAGCGAATGCCATTACCATCAACTCCTTTTCTGTGGTGGTGTATTTTAGTTATGCTTATGCGATGCTCCATCTTATGTAGTGAATGTAATATGGACGTTTTTGATCATCCATCTATGTAAGCACTACCCCCAAAGCATAATTTGATGCATCGATCATCACATGAAATATTCTAGCCCAATCTAGTGCTTGAAGAATGGGGGTTTCAATAAGCTTTTGCTTCAATTGTTGAAATGTTGATTCACATGTAGGGGTCTAGATGAATTATGCATCCTTCTTTGTTAATTCTACCAACAACTTGGTAATTTTGGAAAAATTCTCAATGAAGTGTCAGTAGTAGCCAGTATGACCAAGGAATGACTGAACTTCGTTGACTATTTCAAGTTGATGGATCATTCCTTGGATGACCCTTATTTTCTCAAGATCCACCTTGATTCCTACTTTTGAAATGCGATGCCCCAAGACTATGCCTTCTTGGACCATAAGATGACTCTTTTGCCAATTAAGCCGAAGATTTGTTTTGACACATCTTTTCAACACATGCTCAAGATGGTCCAGAGCTTGCTCGAATGTAGCTGCATAGGTAGAAAAATCATCCATAAAAACTTCTACCACACTACCAATTTTCTATTGAAAAATGTTGAGAACTAATCATTAAAATGTGGCTAGGGCATTACATAGACCAAATGGCATTTTTTGGGAGGCAAAAGTCCCCCAAGGACTTGTGAAAGTTATTTTTTCCTGGTCCTCTAGTGTAATCTAAATTTGGTTATAGCCACTATAACCATCAAGAAAGCTATACTAGTTGTGCCTCGAAATGGTGTCTAGAACTTAGTTGACGAAAGGCAACAAAAAATGATCCTTAAAAGTTATCATGTTGAGCAGTCATAAATCAATGCATGTCTATCATTTGCCTCCTTTCTTTGGCATGATCACAAGAGGGCTGACCCACTCACTATCTGCGACAAGATAGATGAATCCTGCATTGAGGAGTTGTTCAATCTCCTCTTTGATAATTTGTTTTAACTTGGAATTCAAACATCGCTACAGTTGTTGTTTCTGCTTGACAGTGGGGTCAGTGTATATTCGATGCTGACATATTCTTGGATCTATCCTAGTGAGCTCAAAATATTACTAGGTAAAGGCTACTGACCATTTTTCCATAACTTTTATCAATTTCTCTTCTATTTTGCAACAACCTTGGTATTAACAATAACCAACTTTCCATTTTTCAAAAATATGTACTCCATTCCAACCGATAGTGTCTTCAATTCAAGGGGCTCTTGTTTAAAACTATCAAGAATTTTCAGCTCACCCCAATTGACATCATCATTCGCTCCTTCGAAGAGCTAGTGGTGAACTTGCTCAAGTTCATCCATACTTGCAACATACTCATACATTAGGCCCTCATTCAATTTCATGCATAATATACTACTGTTAGTATCAGCTGTCAACCACTGGATGCCTTCTTATTTTGTGGTTGCTACATATAGACATCTCTAGATATCAGCTTCTAGTGCACACTACTTGCATGCAGAGATATATGTTTTCTTTATTGACCATATCTTCTACACATAATGGCACCCTGAATCATTATACGTGATACATGGAACTCTCTTCTTCTCAATCTTTTCAAATTCATTTTCTTTTGATATCTCCAAGGAAAGATCTCTAATTCCAATTTTAGCATCCACAGTTCCATAATAATTGGAAAGCCCCCCTTGTAGTTCTCCACTTTGATTACTAGGAAATTAGTAGGATATGACCACCTACAAATGGTGATGATGATATCTTCAACCGGTCCCAATGGAACAGTGATGGACTAGTCTATTAGTTCTAGCTATATGCTACTCTTTTTCAAAGGAGGAAGGTTCCACATTATATACATCTCATGCAAGATTAGATTAACATTGGAACCAAAGTTGAGAAGAGCTTTACAAGGTTCATTCTTAGCAATTTGCAAGTAAACTAAGGGACTCTCAGGATCAACTAATTTTCTGGGTAGGTTACCAACTCAAATCCAATCAGGTACAGCATGTGTCAGCATTATAGTATGGATTCGAAAAGGATTTTCATTTGAAGGGGACTTGGATAGAGAGGAAACATAGGAAGGTAGAGGAGCAGGGTTACCAACCACCAATGTGTCCAAGGGCTTTGGTGGACTGCAAGGTCAAAAGAAGGGTCTTTTCTTTGTTCATGGTTCCGACCCGCTAGATGGGTTAATCAATTGCAGGTTAACTACCCTCGTAGCATTCCTTTGTTGTGGTTGTGCAAGGAATTCACCCTGCATGGACGGAGCATGTGGTAGTTGTACAAGAGGTCGAGAAGTAGGTGCAGGAATAGGAGGTGCATGAGGATAGTACGTAGTATCCCTCCTTAGATAGGGTGATTGGTATGTTTTCGGAGGGTAATGGTGAGATTGGTAAGCAACAATATGATCAAGGAGTCCCTTGGAGATGAAGGTTGCTAAACATAGTAACTGTAGGGATCTGATTGCCGGTAAGGGTATTGTTGTCTTGGAGGTGGAAATACCCATGATTGTGATTGCTACCACTACTGGTACACTTTGTAAGGTTGCAGAGGAATTCCACTTGGATAATACTGCTATGGTTTGTGGAACTATCGAGGATTGCCTTGTGGATAAGGTAATCTTTTGGGTGTTTGCCTTTGTACAAGTCATGGATGTAAGGTATATATCCTAGATTTATGCAAGTGTGATACAACTGGAAAACATCCCTTAGGATGTTCATACTGGCAGACATCACACCCATTGTCATCATCTAAATCACTATCCGCAGCCATCTTTATCGTAGCTATCTTACCTTTACCCTTATATTTGGCATGTTCAGCTTCCTTACGTCTCTGACACTCTCTCTTACCACCTTGGTCCTTGGACTCTTTAGCAATTTTTAAAATATCTTGAAACCTATTTTCCATGGAGTTCCATAATTAATCAACATTAGCCATGATTTTTTATTGCAATTTCTTGAATGGAAAGGTTTTTTGATTAACCACCTCATCTCTGGTGAATTCATCCTCATTGTCACACAATCTAACCTTCTTTTTTTGAATAGAAGGGTCTCTCTTATCTTCTTCTACACTTTCATGTTTTCTTAGCTCTCCCTCCTCCTTAGCTACCTACTCAATTAGTTTTTGAATCTAATGGGTGCTTAACTCTTTCAATCTTCCTTAGGCATAGACACCAAGGGTTTTCCTAGTTCCAGACCACAACCCATCTACAATATGGTGAAGCTAATTAAGCTGAGAGTATCCATGGCTGGGACACCTATGCAACAGAGAGTAGTATTGGCCAATAATAACATCCAAGGGCTCATGATTTCCTTGTTTTCACACTTGAATTTTTTTCCTTAGATTGGATACTCGAGAGTACGTTTGATATTTGTTGTTGAATAGTTCCAACATCATACTCCACCACCTAATTGATTCTGGTTCCAAGGATCAATACCAACTTTTTGCTTCCTTTATAAGTGTCCTTGGAAATAATTTCAACTTTTACCCATCATTTTCAATGTTCTACAAGGCACATGCATCTTGAAAGGCTTGAAGATGATTTTGCAGATCAACATCATATCCTCCCTCAAACCGAGGAATATTGTTCATATCAAGCCTCTTTATTCTACTATCCTTCACATGCCTTGTTGGAATCCTCACAACCTCTGCAATGTTTAACATGCCCCAAATAGCAAGTAGAGATTCATCAAGGCCACGATGGTGGTGCCTACAATGTTCTCTACCAGCCCTTCTTTCTTGATGATGGGCCTCTCTAGATTTTCCATGTCATTGGTCACGACTGTCCAACGGTCCCTTCTATTGTTCTAGTCCCATTGGTCACCTCCATCATGGTTATTTTGTCTATGGTGGCAATCTAAACCTGATGAAGAAGAAGAAGATGATGAAGGAGAAGAAGAAGGGGAACTTGATCTGCACTGACACCTATCATCCTTCCTTTGATGCTTACAACCACAATTGCAATCATGATCTCCTTTGTCCCCCTTTTCTTGACTTACTTATCTGGATCCATTTTTGTCATTGGCTCCATTTTGACCAAAACCTGGATTATACATTGTAGATTATACATTCTAGTTGAGGGCTCCTTGAAAAAAGCCAAAAAGAGAAGAATCACTAAATAAATGGTCGCCTTCATCAATTGGGCCAAGCGGAGGTGGAAAGATGTTTGATCCCTTACCCTTCATAAGCTCGTGTTGGTGCTCCAGCTACCAATCCCTTGATCTTTGTGCTTTAGTAGGATGATAATCCCTTGAGTCAAGATCTCACATCTTGTACTCTCCATGGAGATGTTGAAGCCCATGTCATGCAAGCATTAGCTAGAGCATTACTAAAACAGATCAGTCAGGTGGCAATACAATGTTGCCTTCCATATCATGACACCACATCAGTTCATCTTAATGTAAGATGAAGGTAAAGTCTGGTACACACTCATTGGGATGAGCATACACCACTTGGTATTGTTGAGGCACCTGAACTACCCTGGGCGGAGATGGGCTCCTATGAGAAGAAGACATTTTATGTTAATAAACATTGTGAAATTAAGATTTAATTTAATAATGATAATAATAATTTTTATTTTCATAATATTTGACTCTTAGGGTTTGATAAATCATGTTTTTCATCACTCTGATATGAGGGTAGCTGCGATATTGGGTACGTGATATTGCGGCCCAAGATGCAATATCGTACATTCGATATTATAGGGTTACTCTCGGGTCTATAAATATAGTGCCCAAGAATGCAATTGGAAGTAAGTTTTTAGCAGTCAGTAGTGAAGCTCTTATAGTTTGTCCATTTGAAAGTTAGAATATTTTCCAAGTGCCCGTAGCAGGAGGTCTAAGTGTGAATGGATCTTTATTCAAGCATTGATGTACCTAAGCACACCATTGTGTTGGCAATAAAGATGAGCACTTTGATCCATTCCTTGCAGCACTTGAGATTTTCTTTCTTGTGCCTTTACATATTGTTATTTCCTACAAGTTACATTAATGTTATTTATGCAGCAATTAATTTTGATCAATTAAGCAAACCATTAAATTACACAAGCATGACCCCTTCAAGCATACATGTGACACTTGGTAGCTTAGAAACAATTAGTGTTTGATAGCCCAGTAGTATTTGCATGAAGTTCAAGATGTGTTTAGGAAGTGGGAACGGTTACTTGTGTTAGGCTAGATTAGACTATAGTTTACTTAGTAGTTACTCGCTCTTATTTTTAATCACCCTTACTTTTATTCTTGTTCTAGGTGAGTAATTCTAGAAAAATATAAAATAATAAAAATATTATGCCTCAATCACACTTAACCATACAATTGCAAGGCTCATTCCTTAATGATTTGCAAGTAAATGAGGGGACTTCCAAGATCAAATCTCTTCCTAGGAAGGTGGCCAATCTTTATCCAATCTGTGACTGCATGGGTCAACATTACCGTATGCACTTAGAAAGGCATTTGATTCAAAGGGATCTTAAATAGTGTTTTAAAGGATAAATGAGAAGTAGGATCACTAGCCATAGGTGTCTGTGAGGGTTTAGTAGAACTATTGGTTCGAAAGAAAGGTCTTTTCAAGCTTATTCTCCAAACCACTTAGTTGGGAAGTCAACTATAAGTTAATATCCCTTGTGGTGTTTCTTTGCTACATATGGGCTAGAATTTCATCCTACATGGATGGGGTGGGTAATAATTGAGTTGAGGATGAAGGTACATGTGCAAAATAATGAGGAGGATAATATGAAAATAGGGACTTCCCTCTTAGAGATTGTGCTCTATAGTACTCAAGAGTATAGTAATGGTGCTGGAAAGAGGCGTGACTGGAAGAGTCATGCAGAGAAATGGGCTATTGAACATAGTACCCATATAAATCTAGCTATTGGTAAAGGTACTAGTACCTTGGTGGTGGCATCCTCCATGACTATTGGTGCTACCACTAGTGGTACTACTCATGAGGTTGAGATGGAGCTCCACTCGAATAACAAGCTTGTTGGTGAAACTACCTATAGTTGCCTTAAGCATAAGGAAACCTCTTCAGTGCTTACCTTTTTGCCAATCTAGAATTTAGTGCATACATCCCAGATTCCTACAAGTGTGACAAAACTAGATAACATCTCTTAGAATGTTCATATTGGTAGATGTCACACCTACCATCATCATTTGTCCCAAAATCCACAACCTCTTCAACAACGACGGCTTTACCCTTACACCTTTCATGGGCACAGTCAACTTCCTTCCCTCTCCTTCGATCATAACCACCACCTTGCTCTTTGGAATCTTTAGAAATTCTAAGGGTGGTTTGGAACTTCTTGTTTAAAGACTCCCACATTTTATCTACCTTGGCCTATATTTCATAAATAGATTTTTGTATCGACAAGGCTTACATTGAACAACTTCATCAAGTGGTGCCTCCTCCTCATTATCAAAAAATTGAATCTTCCTTTTGTAGATGGAAGTGTCCTCATTATATTCTTCCACACTTTTCCTTTTCATCAACTCTCCTTCTTATTTGACCACCTACTCAATTAGCCTTTGGATTTTTATGGGCTCTTAGTTTTGAAAGTATCCCTTGGGCATAAACCCCAAGAGTTTTCCTCATTTCTATTCAGAGCCCATCTATGATATGGTGAAGCTGATTCCTTTAAGAAAATCCATGGCCTAGGCATCTATGAAATAGAGAGTAATATTTTTCCATGGCTGCTGATGAAGTGTCATTTAGTCAATGCGTCGATTGGGTCACGTATACAGGGCCATGTATATGCAGCCACATCGATGCAGGCCCATCGACGTAGCCTCCCTGCATTGACGTGGCCCCGTTTACGCAGCCACCTTTCTCGGCCTATAAATAAGAGGTCCTTCCGTCTCATTTAGGCATCTTTTTAAGTAGTTGTAGTGAAGCTCTTGCAGTTTGTTCCCACAAGAGATAGAATATTTTCCAAGTGCCCACAGCAGGTGTAAGAAAAGTGATCGGATCTTTATTCGAGCGTTGATGTATTTGAGCCCATTGGTGTGACAGCAATAAAGATGAACTATTCAAGCAATCCTTGCATCATTTGGACTTAGTTATTTTATGCATTTAATAGTTTAATATGTTTATGCTTTATTAGTTACTTTTTAATTACTTATGTTTTCGTTATTGTAATTTCAATCGCTATTGTTCATTCGTAGTTTGTTAAGGCCATAAGTACAACCATCTTGAACGTAATCCAAACGCTTGGTAATCCCAGTGACGCTTAACATCTGGTAACCCAGAAGTGTTAGGAGATGCTAAAAATGTGCTCGGAAGATGGGACCAGATACTTATGTTAGGAATAGTTACGATTTAGATTAAGATAATTTTAGATTAATTAATATTCTATCCTTATTTTCCAAGATAATTAGACGTCGAAAGATAATTAAAAAGATATAAAAATCATTAGCCTTAATGTCACTTAACCAATGTAAACAGAACTTCACAAGTGAGATTAGGATGACAACGACCGTTCTAACCCAAGGTTTCACTGGTTAGAAGTCTGGTGTATGTTAAGTGCTCACAGTCTATGGATTTTGACCAAGTCACATGTGAACACTCGTGATTCATATGGTTGGACGTAGGGATACCTAGCCGCTCATCATTGGCACCGTTGCTGGGGACTGTCAGTCTTACATGTGTCATCTGACCTTAGTGAAATTATCATTTAAGTCATTAGAATGGACCCAGGGTAGAAATATTTATGCACACTAGGCAAACTTAAGTTAATCGTAAGGTACATCGATTATATGGACCATCTAACGTCCAACATGTCTTCTCACAAGAGAGATGCATTTGAACCACCGGTGCCACAAGAATGTCAGGTGGTGTACAAACATCCCGATGAATATGTCCCTGATTTCACATTCATCCTACATTAGGATGAGCATCTTCAATGGTGGGACATGAAGGGTAGCATCAAGCTACCGCCTGACTGAGCAGCTCCTATGATGCTATATCACAATCTAGGCAGATTGGGCATCCAGGATCGGGTGGCGGAGTATGTTATGGAGGACCATGACTACCGGGACTATCATCCTACAGAGGCTCAATGGATAAGAGATTAGCAGCAGGAAGAGAGATATGAATAGCAAAAGGGGAAGCAATTCACCAACCCCTTATTCTCGTAAGGACTGTAAGACAATGGGGATCTCTTCTTTCATGATACCCATTAGACCGAACTTCCCCTGGGGCAGCAGTTCATCTAGTCAATCATTCAGAACAAACCTCCAAGTGACCATGATCCTCAAGGGGATGGAGGGTCACGCAGCAAGGCTAGGCTAGATGACAGAGGTCATCATCAGGGTAGATGGGGAGATCACCACCGAAGCAGTGGTGATGCCTCTCCTTCTTCTCCGTCCTCCCCCTCTCCTGTGCCTTCCTCCAGCTCAGGCTCTGAGCATAACAGGGGAAGGCTGGAGAGAAAGGATAATGGTAAACAGGTTCAGAAGGGGCAACATGAGGAAGCACGTGACCAATTGTGTGATGCCTGCCAACATGAGAGAAGGGGTAGCTGGAATCGTCATAGATGTCATGGTTCCCAACAGGACTATGATTCAAATGAGCCATTGTTAGCTACTCGAAGCATGCTCCAGATTGCAGAGGTAGTTCACATTCCAAGTAGGCACATAAAGGATAGTCAGATCAAACGAGTTGATATGAACAACATCCCCAGATTTGAAGGGGGATACAACTGTGATCCGCAGACCCACCTACAGGCATTCCATGATGCCTGCACCCTGCAAAACATTGATAATGATTGGCAATGGTTGAAGTTGTTCCCTTGCACACTCATCAAAGAAGATGAAAGTTGGTACTAGTCCTTGGAGCTGAAATCAATCAGAAGATGGAGTACGATGCTTGAAATTTTCAATGACAAATATCAAACGTACTCTAGAGTGGCGAATCTGAGACGGCAGATCCAAGGATGGAAACAAGGGAATCATGAACCCTTGGATGCCACCATGAGCAAGTATTACTCATTGTTACATTGATGCCCTAGTCATGGTTACTCTCAATGGGCACATCTTCATCACATTATTGATGGGCTCCATTTTGAAACGCAAAAGACCTTGGGCATGTACGCCAAGGGACGATTGTCGAAGCTAAGGGCCCGTCAATTGCAACACCTCATTAATTAGGTGGCCAAGAAAGAAGGAGAACTTAGGAAAAAGGAGAGTGTAGAAGAATTCAACCAGGACCCTTCCCTTCGAAAGAGGGAGGTTCAATTTTATGATGAAGAGGATGAGTCACCACTGGAAGCAGCGGTGAATCGGAAGACTTTGCCGTTACAAAAGTTCACATTTGAAATATCGGCAAAGGTGGATAAAATGTGGGACTCTTTGGACGAGAAATTCCAAAGTGTATTGAAAATTGTAGAAGAGTCTAAAGAACATGGTAGTGACTGTGATTGGCGCAGGAAGAAGGGCGCTAAACATGCCCTACATAAGGGTAAGGGAAAAGTTGTTGTAGCAGAGCAGGTTGTAGACTCTGACACCGAGGAGGACGATGGATGTGGCGTATGCCAATATGAGCATCCTAAGGGATGTTGTCCTATGGTGTTACACCTTCAAGAGTCTGGGGTGTATGCCTTAAACCCTCGTTTGGAGCAACGGCAAACACCCCAAAGGTTGCCTTATCCACAAGGCAACCCTAGGCGATTTCACCAGCAGCAACAAGGATATTATCCAAGTGGAATGCCCCCACAATCGTATGAATACTTCCAATAGTGGCAACAAACACAAGCATGGGGGATGCCACCTCCAAGGCAGTAGTACCCTTACAAGAAGTCAGATCCTTATGGGTACTATGTTCAGCAACCAATCTCTCCAAGAGACTCTTCCAGTCATGCGACCTTTCCCAGTTACTACCATCCCCCTGAATATTTTAGACATCCATCTCCATCACCCAGGGGGACAAATCCACATCTCTTCTACCCTCTATCATCTTCTTCTATCACTCCTCCATACCATCCCACTCAGTTGCCACCTACTCCATCCATGCAGGGAGAAATACCGCCACAGCCACAACAAAGAAATGCTATGAGGGCTGTTAACTTACAACTGGCACCTCAGCTGAGTGGACCGGAACCCAAACAAAGCAAACATCCTTTTTTCTAGCCAATAATCTAAACACATCCTCACCTATGCCTATGGCCAGTGCCTCCAAACATACCAACACCTCTACCATCATACCACCCAAGAAGTCCTCCACTCCGTCGCATTCCAACATCCAGATGGTCATGCTCACACATGTCATGACTGACTGGATCAAAGCAGGTTCTCTTCCCCAAAAATTGACAGATCCAGAAAGCCCCCTAATCTATCTTCAGGTGGCTAGGAACGAGCCATGCAAAGCTCTTCTAGACTCAGGGTCAGGGGTCAATTTGATCTCTCATGATATGTACAAGAACTAGAACCTGCCCCCACTAAAGAAGAGCAACATTCGGCTTGAGCTAGCAGACCAGTCCATCACCATTCCCTTGGGTTTGGTGGAGGACATTGTGACCACCATTTGTGGGTGGTTATATCTTGCTGATTTCCTGGTCATCCGTGTAGAGAACTGTAAGGGGAACTTCCCAATCATCATGGGAAGATCCTGGCTAAGCACGGTGGATGCACGACTAGGACTCCGAGATCTGTCCCTGGAAATCTCAAAGAGAAATTCTTTCAGGAAGATCAAGAAGAAGAGAGTTTCATGCATCACGTACAATGACTCAGAGTGCAACTGTGTGTAGCAGTTATGGTTTGCTAAGTAGATATCCATTCAAGCAAGGAGTCGGTGTACCGAGGAATCACTTGTTCAACAGTGCCTATACGCAGCAACCACTAACCAAGAAAGCACCTAGTGGCTGATAGCTGATCCTACTAGCAGCACATTGTGCATGGAACCATCTGAGGGGCTAGTGCAAGCCTATGTTGATAGCATGGATGAAATGGAGGAGATTCATCAATAGATTTCCACTATTGATGACCAAGATGACTGGGGAATGCTACAAATCCATGATAGCTTCAAACAAGAGCCCCTGGAACTAACGTCTTTATCAGCTCACTTGGAATATGCATTCTTGCAAAATGGCAAGCCGGTAATTATCAATGCTGCTCTTGCTCTAGAACAGAAGAAGAAGTTGCTAGTGATGGTAAACAAATGGGTTGCTGCATTTGCATGGTCATATCCTAAGTTGACTGGAGTTGATCCCAAGGTCTATCAGCACCGGATCTATCTTGACCCTTCCATGAAGCCACGATGATAGCCACAAAGACGATTGAATCCCAAATTGAATCAAATCGTAGAAGATGAAATCGAACAATTGCTCAAGGCAGGATTCATCTATTCTATCGTCGATAGCGAGTGGGCTAGCCCCCTTGTTATTGTACCCAAGAAAGGTGGCAAGTGGAAGGTCTGTATTAATTTTTGGTTGCTCAACATGGTGACCTTCAAGGACCACTTCCCACTCCCATTTTTGGACCAAGTGTTGGACACCATCGCAGGACACCAATATTACAGCTTTTTGGAAGGTTATAGTGGTTATAACAAAATCCAAATAGCACCAGAGGACCAGGCCAAAATTACTTTCACAAGTCCATGGGGGACTTTTTCATATAAGAAGATGCCCTTTGGTCTGTACAATGCGCCTGCGACGTTCCAACACCTCATCCTAAGCATCTTCTAGCAACAAATTGGCAATGGTGTAGAAGTCTTCATGGATGACTTCTCCACCTATGGGGCCACATTCGAGAAATCCTTGGACCATCTAGAGCAGGTTCTAAAGAGGTGTGTAGACACCAATCTAAGGGTCAATTGGCAAAAGAGCCATTTAATGGTCCAAGAGGGCATTGTGTTGGGGCATCACATCTCATCAACAGGGATCAGCGTAGACCTTGAAAAGATCAAGGTCATCCAAGGAATAATCCACCAACCAAGTACCGTCAAAGATGTGCAGTCATTCCTTGGACATACTGGTTACTACTGGCATTTCATAGAGCACTTATCGAAGATATCCAGGCCATTGGTAGAACTTACAAAGAAGGACGTTCTATTCGTTTAGACTAAGGAATGCAAGTCTGCATTCCAAGCACTGAAACAGAAACTCATAGAAGCTCCGGTTCTACGGGCACCTGATTGATCTAAACCTTTTCACATTATGACAGATGCCTCCAACTATGCCTTGGGATCCATGCTTACACAGATGATCAAAAACATCCATATTATATCCACTGTGCAAGTCGTAGCATTGTGGGTGCACAGCTGAACTATACCACCACCGAGAAGGAATTGATAGTAGTGGTGTTCGCATTAGATAAATTTTGCCACTATGTGCTCAGATACAAGGTGTTTGTGCACACTGACCATAGTGCTATCTGGTTCCTAATGAACAAACCAACGATGAGCCCCCGCATAATCCGATGGCTGGTGATTCTTTAAGAGTTTGATCTTACCATGGTAGACAGAAAGGGGACTAAGAATGTGGTTGCTAGCCACTTGTCTCGGTTATGATAGGATGATGCAGAAGAGGAGGAGCCCTTATCTGACCAGTTTCTAAATGAACTCCTCTTCACAGGCACCGTTGATCCTCAAGCACCCAAGGAATCCCCTTGGTTCAACTGCATCCTCACCTACCTTACAACCCAGGAGCTACCAAAGGAATGGAACCATTGGCAGAAACAGTAGTTTCTCCATAATTCCAAGAATTTCATGGAAATCAACGGCCACCTCTACAAGGTGTGCGCAAACAACTTGGTTCGATGGTATGTCCCTGATGATGATACACTGTATGTCCTCCAAGATGCTCATGAGGGCCCTTGTGGGGGCCACTATGCTAAATGTCGAACGGTCATTAAAATCCTGCTTGTAGGGTATTACTAGCCTACACTTTTTAGGGACACACAATGGTTCGCCCGCTCCTGCAAACGATGCCAAAGAGATGGTGGGATGTCGGCACAGTTGGAGGGACCTCAACAATGGATCCAGCCACTGGAGCCCTTCGACATCTAGGGTATCGACTTCATGGGGCCCATCACCCCCTTGTCAAATGGAAAGGCATACATCATCAAAAGTGGCAGCAGTCATTGACTATTCTTCCAACACTGCCACACGATTTGTCCAGCAAAAAATCGTTACAAGGTTTGGAGTGCCACATGCACTCATTTCTGACAATGGGACTCACTTCACAAGTGTCACTTTTTAAAAACTCATGCAACGCTTAGGGGTAACACATAAATTTACAATACGCTATCACCCCCAAGCCAACGGGCAAGCTGATCCTTACCCACACCATTAGCAAATATAGGAGGGATTGGAGCACCAAGCTTAACGATGCCCTATTGGCCTATCGCTCCACTTGGAAACTTCCTATAGGGTACTCTCCCTACGAGTTAGTGTACAGAAAGTTGCCAACACTTCCAATCCAAGTAGAACTCCGGACACTATCCATAGCTAATGACCTTGGCCTTGACCCACCGTTAGCACAACATGAATGACTAATTAATTTGAGTGTGCTAGATGAGAACCGATTAGTGGCCCTATTTTCAAATGAAACCCACAAGGCCTATAATAAGAAACGACATGATCTTAGGATTCGAAAGGTCACATTTAGATGTGGAGACAAGGTATTGTATTGGAACCCCTCACATGTATCCCAACCGACAAAGTTTCAAACACTATAGGAGGGACCTTATATTATCTCTAAAACCTTCCCATCCGAGGCCTTGCTCATCCACAAACCTGGGGATCCCACCAAAACACAGTTAGTCAACCGCCTACACCTAAAACCTTTCCGTGAGCTCCACATGACTAGTGCCACAGCCTCGTCATCAATTGATCATCCACGCTCCATTTTTCCTGTCTCCTCCTTTCCACCCAATCGTGGGGGAGACCATCATCCCTGCTGATCCATTCCCTACTCCCCTCACCATTTTATCATTTTTGTTTTACAATTTTTTGTTTTACACTTCTTTGTTTTATCATTTTTTGTTTTACAATTTTTGTTTTGTACTTTTTTTTTACACTTATTGTTTTACACTTTTTTTCACCATCATTCATACATTTGCACATTATTTTCTATTTTTTGTAACTATCTACTTTTTTTCACGTAATGGCAGACGTCGTCGTATTGTCTTCAGACGTTCGGCATGGTCGATTTTCATTATGATGGGTATTGTACTAGTCTTCCTCATTATCTGGCTCCTGCCATTGCATGGTTGTCCTTGGATTTTACATTGTTTTCACTTCATACACTCGGCAGTGAGTCCACATCATTCGCCCATTCACCATTCCATGGTTTTCCTTTTGTTGCGACCATGTAACCCTTTCACTTAAAAACATTTTAATTAATGTGTGACTTGTGTAGTTTCCAAACTGAGGGATGACCTAATGGTTTGAATCGGGTGTGACTTCAAGGGAAATGCTTTATTCGTTATTCTGTTCTGTTCCCCGGGTTGTCGATGTGTCCTCACGGATTTCCTCCCACTCCAAGTGTCTCTCCACGGAAGCTTCTGGGCAGTTCGACTTTGCATGGTGTGGTCATCACTAAAAAAATTCAAAAATTCAAAAAAAATAGAGAAAAAAAAAAGCAAACACAAAATAAACAAATAAAATGAGGATTCAAAGCATACCCCTTGGTCGAATACATGCAAACATGCATGGGTCTTTGCATGGTGTGGTTCCCCCGCACAAAAGAAAAGAAAACTGAATCATGGGGGAATTCAAAGCACACCCCTTAGACCACCTCTCATGGGACATACGCTTTAGTTATGGGACTTCCTTGGTCCCCTCTAACTTCGTCCCATTTCACTTTCTTCTTCTCATGTTTCCTAGAGTGGTGGTTCTCTATGGGGTCATTCTGGTTTCCTTGGGGGATGGTCGGGACTTCATTTATTGTTGTGATGTCACTGACTATGGATGGTTTTGGGTCAAACCTCCAGAAGGTTCTATTGGGCTACTTAACCATGATCGCACATGGGATTTCATGTGTCCAACACTCAGACTTTCCATCCTCCCCTCTCCCTTTGTTTCCACTTCTCTCTGTACTCACCTCACTATCCTTTTTATGTTTTGTGTGTTCACTTTGTTTTTCATAGGTCTCTCATGCCTTGGCGGGTTCTCTTGGTTTGGAGTCTTAATAGGCCAACACTAATTCTTGGCACCTGGGCCCACGGACCCTACTGTTAAGGGTATGCAAGGGCTACAAAGGTTGTTGCCTACTATGGGGAGGACCCACCTACATATTTCTGGTTCCACTTGTTAAGCCTCCCATCCTTTGGATTTATTGGTTGACTGGTTTTAGTGTCCCATTGTTCGATTCCATCCTCGTGGAGTTCTTTTTCGATCCCATTCTCCAATTTTGTCTCTTTCTCATGCTACATTACCTTCCTCATGTCCTCAGCCATGATCGGACCTTTTCTGCGCTTCAACCGCCTCAATTTGGATTTTCAAATTCATCATTTTGAGTGTTTTATGGGTTGGTCAACGCTGGTCCATGGGTGAACAATGCTGCGTATACGTGGCCCCGTCGACACAGCGCCCAACCCCTATATATACCCTGCCGCACTTCTTCATTTTTCATCATTTGGAGTCCAAATTGAGGGAGTTTTTGCCATTTTTTCTGCCTAACCCTTCCCAATGCACCTACATTACATCCCGTGTCCGCATCAACCTGTCCTTGTCCTTTTTACGTACTCGGAGGTATGCTCTCAGTCGTGGGGGGGTGGTGCCCTTATGTAATTAATTAATTAATTAATTAGTTTTTTAATTAGGAAAAATTTGATCCTAATCTAACTTAATGCTCTGGGAAACTTAACGATGTGCCTGTGCCATTAACATAACTTGGTCAAACTAAGAAAGTATATATGAACCATCTTAAACTACTTATGAACGGTCTAACGGATGGTTATGTTTTATTGCAGATGGCACCCAAACCAAGGCACCTAAGGGATGAAGGACCATCACAACCAAGGGACAAGCACCCATGCATGGGAAGGGGACGAGGAGTGCAACCACCAGAGTATGTGAAGGGCTCTCATGCAACTAGGCCCTACTGCGAAAGACCTGACGTGGAATCTGTTCACTAGATTCCCGAAGAGGAGATTCCCAGCGAGCAATCGCTAGGGGATGAGACTCCTGGGATAGCACCATAGCTTGAGGTCACCCTGACCCAAGCCTGCCTTCATGCTATCATGCCACGCGAGGTGCAACGAATGGTCCTCCAAGAGTTAAATTTTGGACCATTCCTCGAGAACGCTCCAGAAGATGTGAGACTCCAATTGCAGAACTCTCTGATGTGGCCAATCATCACAACCAGTGGTGAGTGATACTTAGGAGAAACCTATCTCTTTTGGACGAATCGGCAACCAGGGTCAAGAGTAAGGATCAAAGACATTTATATCTCTTACTCTTCAGAAGAAATAGCACAAACTCTGGGGTTGCCTGAGATTGGGGCAGATGTGGCAAAAATTCCAAAGCAGGTTGATCCAGAGGTGAAGGCACAATGGATCCAATGATGCTATGGGGTAGAGTGCAAGGAATTCAGCTCCTTAACCACGGTGGAAAGAGTATACTCCAAGATAGCATCTTACCATTTGAATCCAACGATAAGACCTAGCAAAATCATAGCCTTCTCCACTCGTGTGTGTGCTGCCTTGAGTGGGAAATTTTCCATGAGTCTTCCACAACTGTTGTTTCTGGAGATCGAAAAAAGGTTCGCTGAGAATGAACGTGGAAGATGAGCTCTCCCCTTTCCCTACCCAATCCGAAAGTTATGAAAATGGGCAGGGATAGCACGGTATTCTAATGATATAATCCAACACGTCCCAATTTCCTCATGACGAGAAATGATGAAAGATAAAATGCCTGCTGCCACATAGACAGAGGAAGAGCAGCAACCACCTCCACCACATGTGCAAACAATGCAGCCGGGCTCGCAAAACACCGCAGAATACATCCGTGAGCTCTAAGAAACACTCTTGAGCCAGCAAGAGCAATCTAGCAGGACTGGTGGAGGAGAAGATACTTCGGTTTATCGCCCTACCATGAGCCACCTCAAGCAAGTGGCTTAATCAGTTAGCTTGCTTGAATGGGCAGGGCCAATATTCTCAGTAGCCTGAGCACCAATTCCACCTAGAACAGATCCAAGCATCTGAGATGTATCAGCCGCAACACAATAGTTATTCCCCAAAATCTTAGGGAATGCTACTACTTTCTTAGTACGCTTGGAAGATGGTGAAGAGGCGAAGGTCCTGGTGATGCAGCACTAGGGATAGGAAGCTGCAGCCAAAGTGGTTGCTGATACAATTGCTACAGTCCTTAATGCACCGGCAGCACCTATACCAAACATTCATGGACTAAAAGATGTATAGGTGTCTGCTAAAACTTCGCGTAGCAAGATTGATGTAGCCCAACATGAAGAATTGTTGGACCGACTGATGGGATTTGGGCAATCGCTTCTAGATGTCTTTGACCTTCCAAACAACATCACTGCAACCCAATCGGAGCTACTATCGACAAGGGAAAGAGCATCATTTTGGAAGGGCAACTAGAAACTGCTTAAGCCACTTGTCAACACTTGGCAACGAAGGTAGCCCAATTAAGAGCTCAGCTTGCTGATCCAGCCATCCTCAACCGTGAAATCACTAGAGATGAAGCTTTTCAATAGCTTCAACTTAAACTTCAAGTTGTTGAGGATGTGCGAGAGATGATGATCCTCAACAAGTCCATAGTAGATGCCCGAGCGTATTACTTAGAGAAGGACTTGGTAGGGGTTCGCTAGGAGAATGTGCAGCTGACCGTAGAAGTTCATCGCCTACACAATGTTGGTGCAGAGAATGAACACATGAAATATTTCATCCACCAATAGCAGGAGGAGCTAGCTAGGGTGAATGCAGACATAAGAAGGTTGGCAGCTGAAAATAGAAATCTGTCAATGGAGGAGGTTCGGGCATTGCAACAAAAGTCTGTAATCGAAATTGCCGCTTGGAAGAATGAGGCCCTAAAATTTGAAAAAGTCAAAAATCATTACAGGGACCAAGTGGGATTGCAAAAGGAGGTGAACAAGAAGCACATTCAAGTCGCTAAAGCCAAGATGAACCAACCACTCCAGTAGCTCTGAGAGGGAGGCGATATATGGCCATCCATCTTTGATGGGTTGAACACCTACAACAAAGCAGAAATCTACCTAAAGGAGCTATAGATCGAGGAAATGACAGAATACATGGAATTGGCCAACCTTCGATATGCAAACTTGGCTATGCTCACAGCCAGGAGACCATGGTCAGAATTTGAAAAAAAAGTGACTGCTTCGTATTCCCTATACGAGGGTGAGTTCCAGGCGCACAAGGCAACTAAACAAAAGTTGGCAACAGCAAATGTAGAACTCGAGGTCCTCCGCCCAAGCTTTGAAGGACAACGTACAATCTTAGAGGACCTAGCCCGAAGAATGAATGACTACCAGTAGCTGTAGGCATCAATCCAAGCATTCAACATCGAATGCAAGCAATTCGCAACCTGGTTTGTCAACTTAAAAGAACTCATTCCGGTGCTTGAGCACACATTGGAGAAGTTGCCTGGACCGTGAACGACCCCAGAAGCAAAGAACAAAAAATGAGGGCTCTCTTGGAGGCTTTTCGGCTGCCTCCAGAAGTTGCAACTACCGCAGGACTTTCGACATTCGTGCCACCACCAATGCATGGGCTAGAGGTTGGAGAGGATCTGTCAGAACCACCGCCCCTAGGGATAGTGTGATCTTCTCCAGCAATTTTGTGCATCATCCTACACAGTAGAGGCTCTAGGACCAGCGAGGTGTTCAATTTTGTCTCTAAACATCGTCATTTTTTGTAATTTTTCCTCCTCTGTAACTCAGGCACTTGGTCAAATTTATGTTGTGTCATGTGTGTGTCATGTATGTGTTTAAGTTATGTGTGTTGTAAATAAGAATCCATAACTTCCAAATTGCAAAGTAACTCGAGGACAAGTTTTTGCTCAGTCATGGGGGTATGATGAAGTGTCATTTAGTCAATGCGTCGACTAGGCCATGTATACGTGGCCGCATCGACGTGGGCCTGTTGACGTAGCCTGCCTGCATCGACATGGCCCCGTTTACACAGCCACCTTTCCTGGCCTATAAATAAGAGAGCCTTCCACCTCATTTAGGCATCTTTTTGAGTAGTTGTAGCAAAGCTCTTGTAATTTGTTCCTGCAAGAGATAGAATATTTTCTAAGTGCCCGCAGCAGGTGTAAGAAAAGTGATCGGATCTTTATTCAAGCGTTTATGTATCTAAGCCCATTGGCGTGACGGCAATAAAGATGAACTGTTCAAGCAATCCTTGCAGCATTTGGACGTAGTTATTTTATGCATTTAATAGTTTAATATGTTTATGCTTTATTAGTTACTTGTTAATTACTTATGTTTTCATTATTGTAATTTCAATCACTATTTTTCATTCATAGTTTGTTAAGGCCATAAGTATGACCATCTCGAACGTAATCCAAACGCTTGGTAATCCCAGTGACACTTAACGTCTGGTAACCCAGAAGCATTAGGAGATGCTCAAAATGTGCTTGAAAGATGGGATCGGATACTTATGTTAGGAATAGTTACGATTTAGATTAAGATAATTTTAGATTAATTAATATTCTATCCTTATTTTCCAAGATAATTAGTCGCCAAAAGATAATTAAAAAGATATAAAAATCATTAGCCTTAATCTCACTTAACCAATGTAAACAGAACTTCACAAGTGAGATTAGGATGACAACGACCGTTCTAACCCAAGGTTTCACTGGTTAGAAGTCTGGTGTATGTTAAGTGCTCACAGTCTACAGATTTCGACCGAGTCGCGTGTGAATGCTTGTGATTCGTATGGTTGGGCGTAGGGATACCTAGCCACTCATCAGCTGCATCCAAGGATTCATGTGTTGCTTGCCTTCACCCTTGGATTTTCTTCCTTAGATTAGACACTTAAGAGTACATTTAATACTTATCATTGAAGAGTTCAAGCATTATATTCCATCATCTGATTGATTCTGGTTCTAAGAACTAGTACCAACTTTCAACCTCCTTGATGAGTGTCCTAGGGAATAGCTTCAATTTTTTCCATTCATTTTCCACATTGTGTAAGGCACATGCATTGTGAAAGGCTTAGAGATTATTTTGTGGATTATAATTATATCCATCTTCAAACTTAGGGATATTGTTCATGTCCAACTATTTGATCTAGCTATCTTTTATGTGCCTTATTGGAATTCTCATGGCCTCCACAATGTTCAACATATTTCTAGTTGCAAGCATAGGCTCATCATAATCATGACCCCTATGATAGCCATGATGCCTATGATGCCCTCTGCTATCCCTTCGTTGGTGGTAGTGGGCTTCCCATGAATGCCAATGCCCTTGGTCTATACTATTTCAACAAGGTCTGTGATCATCTCTATCCCACTAATCACCTCCATCATGGTCTCATCCTCTACAGCTTTGGTTGGAGCTAGAGAAGGAAGAAGATGAGGATGTTAAAGGTGAAGAGGAAGGAGGACTAGTAGCAAAATGGTGCCTACTACTTCCTCTTCTTTGGTCATGACTATAATCACCATGTGTATCTTTATCATGGTGCTTATTCATGTTCTTGCCTTGACTCCCTCCTTTGGAGCCCCCATGGTCATGGGACCCATTCTTCCCCAAACCAAGGTTATTTACAATTGATTGTAAATTCTAGTTAAGGCCCCCTTCATCGAAGTGAAGGGGAGGAGAGTTAGTGAATTGAGAACCCTCCAAAAAGGGATCCTCTTCTTCCTTTTAGCCTAGCAAGAACAAGGGGTTTGTGAATCATTTCCCCTTTGTTGCCTCATAACATGCCTCCATCTGTCAATCTTTCCTCTATTATGCATCTGTGGGATGATAATCCTGGTAGTCATGATCTTGCACAATGTGCTTAGCATTGAGCCCCTAGATGCCCAATCTCATGAGATTATTGAGTAGCATCCCACGAACTGATCGATTAGGTGATAACACAATGTTATCCTCCATGTCCCTTCACCACAGTTGTTCATCTTGGTATAGGATGAATGTGAAGTCAGGAATATACTCATTTGGATGAGTATAGACCACTTTACATTGTTGGGGCATAGGTGGTTTTAGGCCTTCTCATCTTTGCTAATTGGAACCACCTTCATATGGTGGCGGAGAATCTCCCCTATGACAAGAAGCCATATTAGATCAGAAGAAAAATAGTGTGCTTTTATTGTTATTATTATTTTTCTTAATGATATCAACTTTAGGGTTCGTTACAACATCATTATATAATTTTACTAACTCCTAGGTAACACACGTAGCTAACTAAAGTCCCCAGCAACGACACCAATGATGAGTAGCAAATAGTCCCTACACCCAACCATATGAATCACTAGCATTCACTAAGCAATCCAGTCGAATTCCATAGATTTTAGCTCTCCAAGTACACTAGGTCTAGGTAGTGAATCTAATGGATGTGATCATTGTCTTCTCAATTTTACTTATAAATTACAAATGTATGGTTACATGTAACTGAGGCATATGATTTTTATCATTTTACCTTTTTCATTTAATTTTCCTAGGTGCAAAAAATAAAGTAATTAAATGTTTAATTAATCTAATAACTAGCTAATGCTTAGCTAATCCTAACATAAGCATTTCTTTCCACTTTCCATATACATCCTAAACACATTGCAACACTACTAGGTTACCAAGCATAAGTGCTACAGGGATTACCAAGCATTAACATATGCTCGAAGTGGTCATACTTATGTACATTAATTAATCACTATGAATTAATTGCTTAAATGCATTAAAGTGAATTGCATGAATAATAAATTCATAAAGTAAACATTAAGCTAAGTGCAAGTGTTACAAGGTTTATCAAGAAAGCTTATCTTTATTGTCATTCACACCGAGGTGCTCACATACATCAGTGCTTGAATAAGGATCCGTACACTTCTCAACTCCTACTACAGGCACTTAGATAATGTTTCAACTTTGGGAAGACAAAATTGCAAGAGTTTGGTAAGCAACTAATGATCAAATGCCATAGCACATGCATTTATATAGGCAACACAAGACACTACGTTGACATGTACGCGTTGACACAACAAACCACGTGTCGACACGATCACGTCAACGTGATCAACCCACAACAACTAATCAAATTTCAAGTCCAAGTGTCTTCTTAAAGTAAATGTTATATGCATAAGGTGATGTCATCTTCTTTCAAATTCCACCATTTTATACATTTAGTCCCTTTTGTTATGCTATCTTTGAAGCTCTATACAGCTAAGTCCATAAGTAGTAGTCGACACTAAGTTACAATGGGCTCTTCAAATATTACCTTGCAATATTTGCACAAGGCTCAATTGCTTTTGTGCAATAAAAAATAATCATGTTGTATTTTATCCATACCACTCTAATATGTCATTAATTATCTGTTTAGGAAATAAGTATTCACAATTACAAAGGTATAGGCCCTTATGAATTGCAATAGTGAATCTTCCATATCATTACACTCTCCAAATCCATGTTTTAAAGACATTCAATTAGGCTATCTAAATTTTATTTTCTTCTATTTTTTCACTTTAAATAATAAAACAATGTATTCATTCCTTACTTCATGTCCTCAAATCTTATTATCATTATAAGTTATCATTACATTTTTGACTTTGCATTAAAAGGGGAGTAATGAAATTTGTAGTACATGGTTTAAGGGTAAAGCTAAAATTTATGATTAGTAGATAAATGAGTGGAGACTTCTTTTCAAGTAAGAGACCCTCTATTTTTGTCGTTGACTTGAACCTTCAAAGTCAAGGGTAACTAAGTGTTAAGTGATTTATATGGTAACATTATCCTCTTTCTCTGAAAATTGAATTTCTTAAACTTCCTTAAAATTATCACTAAATGCAGTTGTTGGATATGCATCGGAGTTAACCATAGATGATCGCTACCTTAAAATTCTTGCCAAGAAAAGTTAAATAGAGCGAGCTTAAACAATGTTTTAACTAACAAAAAATAATAGTTTGTCGTGATTTTTGCTACTTTTGTGACCATTGGACCCGACTAATGAGATAGTTTTCTGATTTTCGAACCCTTAAAGCGCCATATATTTTCGATTTTTTGAGATAAATAGTTTCTATTGATGGAAATGTAAATTAAAAGCATTGATCACGTGAACAAAAAAAAAAAATTGACAAAGACGGGTAAAGGCATGAAACTCACATGGCAACAGAGGCAGGAATCTGCTATAGATAAAAATGCTTAGAAACACATACTCTTAACACTAAATATACAAAGGAAATATGCTTCCTAGTTTCCACTCCTAACGCCTAAACCACACCCCTGAACATTTCTGCTCAACATTATCTAAAAAACGAACAGCAACAGCTGCAGCTTCATCAATAAACATGATTATGGGAAGGACCAGGATCATTTAAATCATGACGAGGAGCAACAGCAGCATCAGTTTTTTGGGTCTTCCACAATTTCTATTACAACTTTGTTCGGCTCCAGTTTATGCTTCCACAGATAAAGTTGCTGGCATTTCTCTGCATTTTCCTTGAACCACGCAAAGCTGCGAAAATCTGCAATGGCAGGTTTGCGAACACTAGCAAGACTGCATGACAGTGTTTGTGTTTCACCCTTCAGTGTTGCCTCAAATGAGTTAATCTGTTCACCAGCAAGGTTTTTGTCCTTGGCCTGCTTCACGTAGTGATCTGGAACGACAACTCTTCCACTTTCAACATAAGTATTGTTCAATCTGCATTTAAACACAAAGTCCAAGTCTTGCCCAGGAGGATTAGCAGTAATTGGATCAGGATCATAAACAGTACCGATAAAGTCCATGAGATTGTCCTGAATCACTATGGAAAACTCCTCCTCTTCTTCTGATGATGATGGGTGCTTCTTCAGCAGAATAAATGCTTGGCCTACATTGTCGAATTGATTATACCAGGTGAACTTGCCAAGGCCAGAAAGCGTGAATCTCTTTGCATTGAAGCGAAGCTTTTGTGTTTCGCCCTTCAGTGATGCGTGGAATTCTGGCGGTAGATAAGCTTTGTCATTGTTGTGAAAACCACTTGGCACTAACGTTCTTCCCACGTTAACATCGGTTGCTGTCAATTTCTTCTGAAACACCAACTTCCATTCATGATTGCCAGCCATTTCTCACAAGAAAGAAAGAAAACAAAGTAAGATAAAGCACAGGAGGAGAGAGGAGAAAAGCAAGTATCACCAGCCTTGCAAGTTTCAGTGCTCTGCTTCTGCTGCTCAGAAAATATATACAGGCTTTGGCTCTCAAACAATTTGAAGATCGCAGAGGCCATTTATGATTAGTAATTAATTCACTGTTCAGTATCTGCAATTCATGGTCATCTTCACGCCGTTCTTGTGGTGAGCGTTGGTTACGGTCAAAGACATTCAGAGTTCATGCTATGACTCTGATTCCGGGGAAATCACACCAGTTAGGATTGTTTACAGTAACAAGCTTGACCAGTATAGTACTGTCAGTAAATAGATCGTGTGAACTTTTTTAATTATTTTTTATTTTTATTTAACGGCATAGTGAGGTTGTTGGTGTTGTGCTACAGGTGGCATTTCATGATTGATTTACATCTTTGATTGTGCTTTGATTAAAAAAACAATTCCCCTTTTCATTGCAAAATTAAGACAGCCTTTCAGCCAGATGGAAGCAATAAATCAGATGATTGTTGTTGCTGGGGAATGTACTTGGCGGGCATCTTATAATTTATCAAAATTGTTTATAGATTACCATGATTATCATGGTATGGATGTCCTACCTATATTATCATTAAGGTAGGTAGCTTGATTAGCTCTTAACTTGAATTTATATCTTTTCCATGCCCTTAAGTTTGTAGGTGTCAACATACGGCTTAGAAATAATGTATTCAATAATATAAGCATTCAAATTTCCTATTTGCAAAATATTCAATATAATATTTTGTATTTATCATCATCTTTATCGTTACCCTAACTTTGTCGGAATAAAATTAGGTTGGTTGATCTTGTATTTATTTCCATAAAAAAACATTCTAAATAACTTTTTGATTTCTTTGTACCTACAACCAAACATATCAAAGTTTCTTATATAGCCATACATTCTCTAAAAAAATGTATCTACAAAATTACCTTTGCTCATTTGTGAATTATAAAAGTCTTAAGCAAACTTCAATTGCTTAATTTATTGATTTTGCAATGATCTTTAGTACTTATTGTAGACAGTCTTAAATGCTTCTTTTACTATACTTGCATTACTTACTCTTAAGGCAACGGTTTCTGAATATAATGTGATAATTATCATCTTGGCTAGTGAGTTCTTCTTCTTAGTTCTTTTCATGAGTTTTTCATTCCTTTGAATTAAGGTCGATTAAGTTACTTTTATCTAAAATCCTTATTCAATGATCTCTCAATATTCATGAGTCTTCAAGAGCGCCTTCATATATTTCATTCAAATCATAAAATCTTGTGTGGTATCAAAGATGACCTCACAACTTTAAATTCCAATCTTAATTTTTTTTCATGTTAACCTTCTCAAGTATCAAGCCTTGTGCCAATACCAATTTATCATAATTAAGCAAGGAATCTAAATATTAGCATATGCTTATTATTTGGAATTCAAAGTTAGAATATTCAACAAAATATTAGTCATGACTCAATCACGAGTCTCTATATGTCATGACATCATGATACCTATTGTAAATTCAATACAATGAAACCCAAAAAAAATTGGTTTTTGTTTTTAATTATGAGTTGACTTTGAATGCAAATCTATCAATTTCTTCTTAATTGCACTAGTTGCAGGTTATGGTGAATGTCTAATAACTTTTAAAAAAAAAACAAAAACAAAAACAAAATTCTTTAAAGTAGAGTGAATCCAAACATACATGAGTTAGATGCTAAGAAAACTTATTGAAAATTAAGTTAAGTTTTGAAGTCTACTATAGCATTAGTTCAAATAGCTCATAATGAAGTGGTAATGAGCCATATTTTTCTCATTTGGAAGAGTTTTGATTTAATCTTTGACTTTTTCAATTTTTCATGAAATAATCTATCTCCTTAAACGATTTCAAAATCAAATAAGATTAAGAACTTGTTTAATCTCAACATGAAGCCCTTAGTGCATATTCAAATTCTTCTTATCCTAATTGGAGGAGGATGTTAGATTCAATCTTTATTTTTATACTTATGAATGATTTGAGGATTTTTGAAAATCATCTAAGAATGATTGAGAATTAAAAGATTGATGAGACGCAACCTGCATGTGCCGCGATATCGCGTACGCGATATCGCGTCTTCCCCTGC